>OX424572.1:46454014-46636514 GCA_949152435.1 Gastracanthus pulcherrimus
TGCAAATTGTAATGTGAGAAATGCGGAAGGGACTCGAGATAACGTCACCATTAGGGCTAAATACCGTTTGATTAAAAGGCATGGAAGCAGGAGTTTTTTTAAATATTACCAAGAAATTGACCGTCGGTACTGTGCAACATTGCAGTTACGTATACTTATAAGATATAAGATAAGATACATTTAAGCATAATTTTACATTTAAATAAACATTAATTGGGATAGAAAAACGTGTAGTGAATTTGAAAAGTTGGAAATGAAGGGTAAAAATGGAGAGTAAACCAAATCTTCCTACGATATCTTTAGAAATAAAAGTTGAAAGAAAAGAGAAAAGAGGAATGATAAAGTATTAATGGGTGAGTGAAAAATCATCAGCAACAGCAGCTGCAGGGTATCTCGGGAGCTTAAGTAGAAAGAGGCCGCTTGAGTCAGGCACAGCAGTAGGAGTTTTCTCGCTCTCCCGCATTGCATGTCGCTCGTACCCGTATGTCACTTGAAGAACCTGGGACTATAGACTATACGCTTTGGCCTTGTTTTCCTGTTCGTCTCGTGTGCGAAACTAATTTTCATTTATTTATTTTTACGTCTTGTTCGTGCCGATTCTCCCATGCTCACTGCAGCAGTCGCTCACTTATTATCGGGCTAATTCGGCTCTGCGGGACAATACATTCATGTGTGCGCCGCCCGCGTCGCTGGTTATCGACACTTGCAACCTAAAATCTCACGTCATGCGCTCTCACTTCATAATATTCACTTAGACTATTCTTCTGAGCATTTTCCCTTCCACAACTCGAGGAAATAGAAATAAGAGAAATAAGAAGGACAAAAGAGCGCTTATGTTCAAGTTATTCCTCTTGTGTCTGCTTATTCCCTACGAGAAAGCAGACACAAGAGGAATAACTTGAACGCAAGCGCTCTTGTGTCCTTCTTATTCCTCTTATTACAAATCTTCCTTTCTTTCAATTTCAAACAAACTTACTTCTATGTGAAATGTTATATTTTATTAATAAATTTATTTGAAAATTTATTTAAAAATGAGTTTAATAATGAATTTCTGAGCTTGTGTCAATACCCTCAAGTTTATCAAATATACATAGTATATCATTGTCAGCTTTCCATTCATGGGAATGGACATTTCATATCCGCCATGCGTTTCCAATCATATCAATTCTGTCCAAGCAAATGTATATAGATGTAGATAGATCAATATAACTTTTCGTAAAATAATCAGTTTATTATATTTTACAATTATTATATATAGTTAGCCAGACCTGGCCGAGTGTCAGTGTCAGGAGGTTGGACTGTATTAATAAATATTATAATATATATATTTTTCCAATTTTTTACATCCCTTACTTTTGTACAACAAACTGCTGAGAAAGTAACTTTAGAGTCATAAATGTATGAATGAATAATATTTCGTGGATCTCCGATTGCATAGATTCTCCTTTTCTTCGGTGAATCGTCAATAGTAACGAGCCGGCGAATCATCACCGAGCGCGCAGATATGACGTCCGAGATATTCACGTCGCGTTGCGAATTGGATACGAGCTGATAGACATTGGCGACCATGCGAGCGGAAACGCAAGCCTCGATGAGGCTTTGGGAGTTGGGGATTACTGATTAGTGCCTGCAGTCGCAACATCATACGATTTACTTGTTCCCAGTGTAAATGTCAACTCCAGACTTGTGTTAGGCGTTTCTTTTAATTAGTTTCGAGCATTGATAAATCGGACGAGCTAAGGAGTGAAAGAAGGAATTTCATTTTAAAATTAAATCCTCTTGTGGCCTCTAACATTTTGTAACATCTAGATTAAGGCTGCCGCAAGACAAGACAAGACGAGACATTTCGAAGCCTCGTCTTGGTCTTGAAAAATATCTCAAATTATGTTTCTCGTCTTGGTCTTGTCTTGGTCTTCGATACATTATATTTTCCTCTTGTATTAATCTTGTCTTGGTCTTGTCTGGATTCTATCTGGATTCCAGATTATAGAAGAAATATGTTTTACTGCTTTTAAAAATCCAGTGAAGAATAAATTATTAAAATTCAATATGTCTCACAGAGAAATTGAAGATTATCCATGAAATAAAAAGAAAATATGCCTTTAAAATTTATTCTCAAGTATGCTCATTTCTATTTCAACGAAATTCCATTGCTATAAATGTGTCTTTAATGCTGCTTTGAAATCATAAATATTTTATTTACTTTTGGTTTTATTCCCTCAGAACAAACGATGCATTGGTTTGCCCAAATTGGTTCTGATGAAGACTCTATTCATGCAGCAGGTAAACGAAAACAAATTCAGAGAATTGCAAAAAATTTTGTTATTTTTTTATTTATTTTTTTTTCATTTCATAACACTGCATTTGTTTTTATGCGTTTGAAATACTAAACCTTTTTGATATCGTTAGCTTTCAGCGAGCGAAAAAATATTGAACACTGTTTTTATTGAAAGAAAAAATGTCCCTCGTTTACGTTTAACAGAAATTTTGTGACGATTAACAATAGTTTAATAACAAATTACGATTAATTCTATTGAATGTACTAATTCAAAATGAATTCCTAAAATAATAATCTTATGTTTTTTTTTTGCATATCGATTGTATAGAAGATGTTAGTTCAAAATTTAAAGGAAAAATGATTAATTTCTGTTGCTGTCGATATGAGTATTCTTACAGAACGGACGACTATACTGATGCAATCAAAAACACTAATTTTCTTGAAAAAATTATGTGTATCATCTCGAGTTTGTTTTTTTATCTCAGACAGAATCTCAGTCTTGAAACGTCAAACTGAATTAAAGTCAAGTACAAAGTTTGAGCGCCTGCGCGTGTGCAGGCGAGCGCTCGATCGAACGCGGACCTCTACTACTTGCATTCTCGTACGACTGTTCGTAGGGGCTGCGACGTAAGCGTCTTGAGTCAAGGGACAATTTTTCGGCGATAATAAAACGACGTTTGACTTTTTATTTCTGGCTCTGTTGTTCAAAATATGCTGTATTGATTTTTCTAATTATTTTTATACTAAATGAAATGTGATTTTGAGTTTTGAGCTTTGCATTTTGAGGAATCAAATTAATTATTAAGTAGAACGCCCAAGGCTACCTAGGTTACACTTTTACAGATAAAAATCCCTAACGTGCTAACCTATCTAACCTACATAATTATTTAGGTAACAATAAAACATGAACTTAAAAATAAAATTTAACTTTCTCAAACCAATGGAAAAAGTACCATCAAATACAAAATTGCCGTATTAGTAAGGAGAGATTACAGCAGAAAAAAAACAATACTACTATTTTTCTACCAGGGTAGGCTCTTAACCCTTTGCCTCAAAGTGAGCGGGACAACTTTTATTTTGAAATGTATGTCTTTTGTGATCTAAACAACTACAAGATAGGTTACCTAGCTAGAGATACTAACCTACAAACCTGTGGGGATTGCTCTATATCAAATTTGTGAATGTTGAATATTTACTTGTGTGTAAATATAAAATTTACATTTGCGTAAATATTTTAACACAACAAAATTAGGTAATAGAAAATATTTTATCATTTTTAATGTAAAAGTCCTTTATTTTTTTTGCACAAATTCATTTCCTTATTACAAATTGTTGTACAATACAATTTAGATTTATCTCAAATATAATTGAAACAATTTTTTAAACATCCTCGAAGACCTATTGGGCGTTTAAATTTACCACGAGACCTCTGACGGGGTACATGTGCGACGGACACTTATATATATATGTATATATAGTTTCCCATGTTGCCGTAAAAAAATGGCAAACGTAGGTGTACTACTAGCGCCACTTAGCCGCTGTCACGGTGATAGTTTTCTTCCCCTATAGTGATGAAAGAGATTGCGTTTGAAGTGTCTTAATACGCATGTTGCATGCTCTAATTGGGAAATATTTTAAAATGTTACCAAAAATTATTGAGATTCTTAAATACCCAGACATCTGCTTAGGGATTAGATATACATTTTTACGAACTCTTCATTAATAAATGTCGTCTTTGATATCAATAAACAATTGTTATAGCTATATACAAAGAGTTTGTTGTTTGTAAAAAATATTGTAGTACGAATTAATACATATAAACTACTTTATTATAGAGGCATTTTAATTAATGGGTATATTTAATAATTTCTGAACTCCGTTCAAACTTCTAATGATCGATAAACAATGCTATCGCATATAAAGCTGCATTCTAATATTCGAATGAGCGAATGAGAATATAGACCAATACACGGGTTTAAAATAAATGATCAATTTATTACTTTACTCTCGTCATTTTCGCGCATGTTTGCCCCTCTATGACACGAATATGATGGAATGCTTCGCACGAACCACAAATCACGAGATACATATATAATTAAAGTATGGCGATAGAGTTCAGCTCTGCCAATACAAAACAATCGGATTTTTGCAAAATATGATTTGTTGTTCGGCAGATTTGAGGCGTCGCAGTAGTCAATTCGACGAAGACTCCCTCGATGGCGATCATCCGTATGAACACCAAGGTGAACACAATACATTCATTTATCATACTTCCATAATTATCTATTTATTTATTTATTTATTTATTTATTTATTTATTTATTCTTGTTTATTTTTTAGTATTTATGCTACATTTCCAATTTTTTTAAAGTAATTTCTACTTACATTCGTTTATAAAATCTTTTAAAGTTTCTAAAAGTTCTTGATAATAATGAAAATACTTTGTAAACTTGTTAATTTTAAATTGTTACGTTTCGTTTTTACGTATCATACCAAGTACAGAAGAATAACTAGAATGAACATTTGTATAGGTAAATTTTCGTTAATGCTTTAAGATATAAAAATGACTCTTTTATCACACAAACACACTGTAACAAACATTAAGAGTATTATAGAGAAGATTGTAGGTAAAAATTGTACGTACTGATGTAGCTGGGCAAGTGAAAACATGACTGGAAAAGCTTAAATTAATTTTTGTAAATATTCCTATTTTTTATTTGTCATAAAATCATAATATCGATATAGCACATGTGAAAGCAGGATGAATCTAAATTATTCGATGAAATTGGAGTGAGTTTGTGCATAATAGTAAAAAGGTAAAAGGAGGCTGGAGAAGGAGAAGAGAGGTATAATATATAAGTGAAAAGGGTCGTGGTGGATGTTGCAGGTCGAGAGTCGACGGGAAGCGCGGGTGCGAGCGCGAAGGATTTGGATAGAGCGAAGCTGGTGCGTGATCGTCAGAACGAGGAACGACAGCGGAAACTGGAGGAACTGCGCCAGCAGGCCCTTGCCGCGCAGCGCTTCCGCGAGCAACGCGAGGAGGAGAGGCGCCGGCGCATCGATGAGCTCAGGACTAGGGACTACGACAGGTACATTTCTCTTTTTATATTCTATTCTATTTATGCAGCTATTCATTGCCTGAGGCCTATGCTTATGCTGCTACATCTATTATTTTCACACATACGTCTCTGAAAAACAAGGATTTCCTCATATTAATATCATTGTATACTTGACTTTCTTCAGTCAAACTCTCACTCCGAGCACTTTAAAGCTAGATAAGTTAATTTTACCTATCGAGTGGAATAATAGGAGAAGCCGAATAATTTAACTTGAAGATTATATGAGGAAATGAAGTTTAGTAGAAAATGTAGCTTAAAGTACATATACAGAGTTACTGAGTTCGCATCTAGTGATTATTGGGGCGAATCCTCTCTATTTTCCACTTCAATGGTTTCAATTAAAGCTAACTCCTTCAAAGCTAACTAACTGATACGATTTTTACCAAATTTCATGTGTGCGTTTTACTTATACCCAAGGGTGCATAGGATAAATATTTTACCATACTCGAATACGGTTAAACTTTGCAATGCCTGCAGCAATATTACGATTTTAATGATTTTTATTTTATTACTCTCCACATTATGCACACGCACATACATACACATACGTAAACACACATATACAAACATCCATATGCGAACGCGCATACACACATATATATATATACACCTATGTACAAGACTCTAGTTCGGATGGTAATGGTGCGATACCAGTTAGGAAGCATTTAAAACTCTCATAAATTCTCAAATTATTAAATAGAATATTTAAATTTATTATAATATTATTAAAACCACTATAACATAGCATGCACTCCTTGGTTCAATTTAATAATAATTATTTAAAAATAATAAATTTATTAGTGATATAATTAAATACGAACCTTCTCAATACATACACCTACCCATCCACACACATACACATGCACTTCTCCGTTTAGAAACGCATATCCCTACATGCATATACACCTACCCATACACAAAAGTTTCCAAAGACAGCAGCAAAATAGTGATTCTAAGGATTTTTGTCTCATTGCTGCCCAAATCGTAGAAACTTTCACAATTCCGCATACTCAGACTAGCATACGCATAATACACATGCATACAAATAAATACATACATGTGTGCAAACATACATACTTAACATACTTAACATAATTGAAAGCAACAGAGCCACCTTCTCCCCCTCCCTCCTCCCACCCGTGGGTCCGGCTCGACCGGCTGCACACAAATAAGAATGCGAAAGAACCTGCTGGTGAGTCGTAGTCGCACCCTACCCAACTCCTTCCCTTGGTCTCGTCTGATCATTGATCACTTATTTCATCTAGTTACACCGTGTCCAGGTAGTCTGGCCTGCTAGGAGTCTCTTAAATAGTCCGAGATCCAGAAGGAAGTTTATGCTGTAGACATCAGCTTCCATGTGTTGCAACCTGCACGACACATGCCGTCCCTATGCTTTGTGCATACTCCTTGTGATGTCCTCATCACAGTAGGTACTCGTATATGTAGTTCTCTGAGATTTTGTCTGGCGATGTGTAGCATTGGGGCCAACATGGTGACGTTCTCCACGCAGTGATAGACAACGCAGAACTTTTGTCTTTTCATTCAAAGTACGAAGAAAAGTACTTGAATAAATAGGTACAAGTACTTGGCAATTAAGTACACATTAATCTTGTACTTATACTTAAATTATGCTTTATCAATACTGTACAATCAAATAGATCATCAAAATATCACTTTTATTGATCGTGTATCATGAACGTGCACTTAATTGCGAAGTACTTGAATCCATTTATCAAGTACTTTTCCTTATACTTGGAAAAAGAAAACCAAACGACGCTTTTGCCCATCACTGTCTCCACGCACCCGCCATCTAGATATCGTTGTCGGGTGTCAATAAGTTTCGGCCTTAAGCATCCGAGCGACCAGGATCTTGTGCAGATGCCTAACGGCAATGGAGGCTATGCTGATGGGTCTAAACTCAGTTAGTGTTGTTTCCATTTTCCATCTCTTACGAGCATAACGTTGAAAAAGAGGGTCTTGGTACTCGCCAGGACAGCTCTCCACTGGTTTGCTTTAATTCCGACCACATGGGGTGTCTAGTGGATTGGAACCTTGACTACTTAGGTCTCTTAGGACTCTACGTTACCGCCTGCCATAGTACTCTAGGTCATGTCCTGGCTCTGGTTTTGATGAGTTGGTCTACTCACTACCGCGGATATGTAATCGTACATGTCACCTCATCAAGCTGACCTTGTGGCTGCGGTCGGTGATGTTGCTTGCGAGAGATGTTATGTTATCGCTCCTGCTAAGGGTCCTTCTTATACTGATTGCGATAAGAGAGTAACATTTGTTGTTGAGTCGGAAGACGAGGATGGGCGCGAAATCTTGTGCATTTGTCGATTGATGGACCTGACCCTGATTACTAAGACGGGCTTGTCACAGCTGAATCCCAGATCCAAGGCTCGCGATTATGATCTCAACGACCAGGATCCCAGACCAAGGACCGAGACCCCGGCCTATAATACACACATAAACTTTCGCGTGCGTGCATTCGCTCAAACACAGGCACATACACTCATGCACTCACATTGACATTCACACTCACACCAACACGCAGTAACGCAAACACTCGTACTTACGCACTCAGCCATGAGTGAAGTCGAGCGTGGTGCTACTATAATATAAGTTACTAGTATAAAATGGGCTAATTTGGATTAATTTGACTAGGGTGAAATTTTACTCTAAAAATTCAAGACCTACATACGACACGGCCGTCGAATATAAGTATTTTTGAAGTTAATGCGATCTCAGGTGGTATAAATGATTTGGTTGTATGTTGTTGCAGGCGGAGTCAGGTAGAAGAGCGCAAGCGGATGATATGGGAAGCGGAACGGGAGAGGCGCGAGGCGATCATGAGGAAGAACCAGGAGCGCGAGGCGCGCATCGAGTCCAAGCGGAAGAACGAGCGGTCGCAGATCGTGTTCGCGTTCGGGAGCTCGACGCCCCGCATGCTCGAGCCCGCGGACACGGGCGGCTCCACCTTCTGGGGCACGAGGCGCGCCACCTCCACCACCAACGTCATGATGTTCTCCGCTGCCCAGCCGCTGACCAGGCGCTCCTCCGAGCGCGAGCTCGACGGCAGCAAGAAGCGCGCCACTTCGGCAGGCGGACTGGACAGGAAACCCGGAGAAGGTCAGCTTCCCTCACATTCACTATTCACATTACCCCCAGCCCCGTCTATTCATTTAGCCTCCGCCCTCTCTTCGCGCCAGCAGTGCTTCCTGACAAACGAGTGAGTATCCCTACCCACGTCCCACTTTTTTCTTCTTCTTCTTCGTCTTCCTGTTCTTCTTCTGGTGCTGCTGCTGTCGATTACATTCTCTGGCAATGTGAGTAACAATCGTTAGACACTTTCTAAATACAGCAAGCCACTTTATATGTGTACAGTTTAGGCATGGCTTTGCCCTGAATCCACTTTTCGTACAGCGAGGTATCCTTTACAGCAGGACTCTTCAACGAGTTGTTCAGTGAAAAGCACCTTCACGCCGCTTGCGCGCTGCTACATTTTTAGTGGCGGCCTCTGCATCTACACTTGTGGCAAGTTTTTTTTTTGCTATTAAAGTTACCAAGGCGAGAAAGACGAAAAAACAAATCTCTCGAAGTGAAATTATTGTAAATTCAATTTAAACGGGATTTAGATGCTTGAGATATAATTTCACCCCAAGAGATTTGGGGACTCAGAAAGAAGTAGTAGCAGCAGCAGGAGAAACAGCTAAGCACACACGCACATATCTGCGTCCAGGACTGCAATGAAAAGAAAGATTACTTGAGTTGCCACGACGTCTCTCCACGTGCTTCGCCTACTGCAGCAGTAAGAGCGAGCACTCGATCGTTTTTCACTCTCCTTTTTCCTTTTCATTATTCGCTAGCAGCTGCAGCAGCTGTAACAGCAACAGTACACGCGCAGCACACTACTACTTTTCATCACCACGCTACCTTCACGAGCGAGCCACATCACTCTCGCATTTAGCGCCCCATTCACCTCTTCCTCTTTCTTTCTCACTCTATTTCTCTCTCTCTCTCTCTCTCTCTCTCTCTCTCTCTCTCTCTCTCTCTCTCTCTCTCTCTCTCTCTCTCTCTCTCTCTCTCTCTCTCTCTCTCTCTCTCTCTCACATACACACTCTCGACAGCGTTCGCTAACAGAAGCTACGCGCGCTGCTCGATGGGTTGCCTTCCTCCTTTATTTACTTTTATAGACTTCTACTATTTTACTTTACTTTCTTATTATATACTCTTTTGGGCGATACATTTCGTCTAAGGTCAGTTAATGCATCTAATAAAATAAAGTTAATGCATCTTATGATTCAGTGATGAGATAAGCTTTAATTTTAATTTCGAAATATTTCAAATTTAAATGTAGAATCAATTATTTACACCAATCGTGTAAGAAAGTAATAAGACCGACTAAACTTTAGAAATGTATTCCCCAGCTGAGAATTATATATTCATCACATTCATGAAATACTCTAAACTGACAATATCTAAACGACTAATGAGTTCGTTCAAGACTATAAAACGAACAAATTTCACTCGGAATAGGTAGGTTTTTAAAATGACACCTACAGTCCGATCTTTCATAATGCATAAAAGTTGGTGTATAAAAAAGATTTTACTAATATAATTCATTTTTCTTTCCACAGAATAAAGAAATTTCTTTTAATTAATATAAAATTTGTATAAATTGAAACAAGCAAGATTATTAGTTTCAAAATTAAGATTATAAAGAGAAATTTTTTTACTTAAATAGATGCTCAATACCTTTAATATTCTACTATTATATGAAATAATAGATATTATAATAACTGTTTCGAAGTAATACACCAAAAACGTTTGCCATACTGTAGTAAATGTAATGTACAGTATTATATTTTTAAATACTTAATTAATGTTATCATTAACTATTTTTAATTCTAAATTTCACCATATAGTGTCTTTTGAAGGGAGTTTTTAATCAGAAAGAATACGCTTACTAAAATATATGTTCCATATTTAAGTTTTCACGTCATATTAAGAGATGTAAGAGCCATGTACTAAAACTTAATACTTAATACTTACAAAAATGTCCAACTTTAATTGTCATAAGATTTTAAAAAGTTTCCAAACTTCAATATGATACAGATGTGTAGTAAGTTCATAAAAGTTATGAATGTTTCTTTAGAAAGTCCCCTTCAAAGGATAAAATACAAAACATACTCGACATATACTTTGAATCCTCTAGTATTAGGTATGATAATAAAAAGCCCCAGTAAAAGCGAAATGCAAAACAAAGCGCAAATTCTGACAGCGAGGGGTATCGGCCAATTTGTTTTTGCAGATATGAGAATGTCCTCGTCCATGTACGAGGTGTTCAATTGGAATTGCACTCCTGATCCCCCTTTAACTCCTGCGCAAAACAAGAGAGCCAGCCTCTCTCTGCCCCCCACGACCGACATCTTCTCCATTGACGATATGTCAATGATTGATCGTCCGATGATACAGCGGGGGGCAAGCGGTGAGTCTCTCTCCTTTTCACAACAAACAACAAACACAAATACCAACTCACACGAAAATACAAATCGAAAAACGCCTGTCATCAAGCATACATACTTAACATTTGTTTGTTTCTATTTCTATTTCTCTTTCTCTTTCTCTTTATCTTTCTCTTTCTCTTTCTCTCCCTCCTTATATCCCACTACCAAACCCCTCTTTATTTTCTGTATTAGGGTAGTAATACAGTGGCGCGACTTACCTTATATATATACGTACCATTTAGTTCTTAAATAACTCCTATTAGAATATTTTGAATAATACTGTGCTAAGATTGAAAGTAATATTTAAATAAGTAAGGTGCTTAGCAGTCAAGGTGTACAAGCGATTTCTCGAGGTAACATCTGTAACATGCTACCTAGCACATAATTTGGTGGGTAACTTGTAAAGTCACTTGATCTCCTCGACTTTTAAAGATGTTTACTCAAGCTCTGAAATTTTTAGAGGGCCTAGTCGTATAGAACCAAAATGTTTATTCTGGAAGATTGATAGTTTCACCCCGTTTTGTACTAAAATATTCCCTGGTACAAAGTTATCTAGAATGACTGGTTATAAATTACTTAGTTTATCAATTTTATATTAACTAGAATGTTAAGCAGAATCTAGCTAGAAATTGGATAAGAAGCGTTTCTAACTGATTTCTAGCTAATTTCTTAACCAGAATTAAAGCAGATTTAGAAAATCTAGCTGATATCTGGCTAGAAACCAGCTTAGATTTCTACCAGGGTTAATCTTTGAAAATCAACATCTTCGTTTCATATACGGCTAGATACTCAAAATTGCAGGGCTTGTAAGTATATAACATTACTACTTACATATAGACAAGTTTAAAACAATTTAAAGTCACATTTATTGAAATTTATTATATTTATTAAAATTATATTTATGCAAAGTAAACATCAATAAATTTAGTAAGGTAGATCGTGCGTCACTATTTTATATTCCTCTAATTCTGTATCCGTCTTTTATCTGAATGACCTGTCCTTATAAATTTCTATTTTTTTCACACTATCATCTTCCATTACATTCTACTTCACACGTGCTCTTCTGTATTTACGTAAACCTTGACAGAAATTTATTAAATCGAAAATAATTTAGAAATCAGTGCAATAAATAAACTTTGAATTGCGCCATAAGCGCTTAATTTAGATACATTTCATGATTGTTATAAAAGAATACTCTAAATTATATAAAATTAAATAAAATAATAAAGATAGTCTAGTATTAAGATATAGATCAATAATAGATATATGGGAGACGGGGATATAACACAGCAGTTATGATATATATATATATATATATATATATATATATATATATATATATATATATATATATATATATATATATATATATTGCTTCAGAAGTGGCATCATTTATTTAATCGCATGTTAGTTTACTCGTAGTGATTGTGCGAGTTAATTTACCTTTCCCCATCACAGTTACCATGCAGAACAAATTTTAAAAATAGAACATAGTTTGAGTTCATGGGAAACAGTAAAGGAGTATGCCTATGGCAGACCCCTTGAGAGAACTTATGAAACCAACGCCATCATTTAAAGCTCATTTTAATATGAATTTTAAAACATTCGACCTCCTTAAGTATTGGTAAAGCTGAAGAAAATAATATCTATGGATTTGTTTTATTTAAAGACATGTATACAGTCTGACCATACTCGGGACAATCTACACGTTTTTCTAAAACTTCTCCGAACATGGAGGGGTTAAATTTTTCTTAAAATTCATGTTTTAGTGAGTTCCAAATGATGACATTAGTTTATACGTTCTCCTTCAACGTATAGAATATTATAAGTCTGTGGAAATATTCCTTTTAAAAATGGCTTTTTATTAAAACGCGAAAAATCTGGTGTTATTGTTTCTATTTTCTCTATGTAGTCAAAATTAGTTTAATTTATTTAGGTACCGATTTATGTAAGTTATAATAATCACAATAATTAAAGAAATAATATAATGTGCTCTATGTACCGTCCTGGTAATAATAACATACCGTTCTATTATAGCCGAATTTACCGCTCCATTATACCCCAATGATTTTGAACATCGTGATTTTCGATGTATTTGCATAATAATTATTAAGTACTTTTATATTATATTAATTTTTAAAATTCAACAAAAAGAATTTTTTTTATTATTGAATTACATTTTTTTACGTACTTTAGAGCACATTTTATTTTAGTGCTCCGTTATACCCCAGTCTCCCCTAAAAATATTTTTTTTTAAATTATTCATATTTTTAGAATGAAAAACTTAGCACCTACAATTTTCATCCAATTTACTTAAAACTTTTACGGAATACTTAAAACATGTATCCAATAGTAACAATTTATTTTTTATATTTATAGATTAGTAGGATAAAAATAACCATTAAAATGCGATTTTTAATACTGCTTTTATTGATCGGTAATTATAAAAAAACACGATTTTTTAAAGCAATTTCAGAAGTCAAATAAAAACTTTTTTGTTTAAAGAAAGAGGAAAATTTTTTTTTAATCTAATCAACCTTTCTTTTGATGACCAAATAAAAATAAGGAAGTCTTCATTATTCCAGGGTTATATCTAAGAATGCCTTGCACAAGTAACATTTTAAAACCAATTATTTTGGTAAAAAGGTTGATTTTATTCAATAATTTTGAAAGTATTTGTTATTTAAGTTTAAAATGTATACAGACCCTTGTAATATCATCCATTATATGCCTCGTATTCACTAGCAGTTTAATAGTCTCGTTTTAACTTTCAATATAGAATAACATTTATGTTGTATAGAAGCTAAACTTTTTTAGTGTGAAAAAATAGAAGAAACAAATCTCTACACAATAGAACTCTTTAAAATTTATTAGCAATTATCGGATGGGGTCCGCTTATTAGACAGTTTTTTATAGATCTGCAAGCACTTTAGAATTTTCATTACAAACAAATAGATCAAGAAGAATGTTCATAATTTCGACACTAAATACAATAAATGTTAAAATGAATAATTGGAAATCCAAATAAACGAAGGGAAATTGTATTAATATTATCTCATAAACGTAGAAAAATAATTTATTAGAATAAATAGACATACGACAATGAAAACGTATAACTATTAGAAAAATGATGTACGAGTGTAAAAATAGCATCTTTTTACGAATTTTCAAGCAGTATTACTTTAATTTGTTTAACTTATAATTATTCTACTTATTATCAATCTTATTCCAAAGATCCCAAAAATCGTCTCATTAAGGACTCAAAATATTTTCTTTGACTGTTTGTACATTCGCCTTTTTTATTTTTGTCGACATTATTTATTTTTAATTTGTGTAAATCTAAACTTTGAAATTCGTAATACTCAGCGAATCTATATAAAACAGTCTAATAAGCGGACTCCTCCCGCAATTATCACTGTAATGATATTTAATATTAAACGTTAAAGCGAGATGCTATTAAAGAGCCAGTGAAGACGATGTAATAGGCCTTTAAAATCTTATGTTGTTGCTCGAATTTAAACAAAAATCGTCATAATGCAACAAAAAAAAACTATAAATTACAGTATAAGATACAAAATATGCAGAAACAATAATGAATGACCACCTAACTTTGTATGTCATGCCGTTTCTACACCTCTATTGATAAAGCGAGAGACTATTAAAGCGTGCGGTAGTGTAGCTGGTTAAGTATAGCTAAAGGTCGACATGAAGTCAGCCACTATTACAAATGGCACTTTATTATTAAATATATGTTTTTACATTTTTTTTGTGAAAAATTTTTGTGAAATAAGTTGTGTAAAAACATAGATTATTTTGTATTTTAGTCAAAGATATTACAATATTCTGCAATTAAAAACAATATTCGTCATGTAAATACGTTAATTACAGAAAATAAATATGCAAACAGTCGATTAATTTTTATGGTTAAGACAGATTAACAACTGTGTAGTGTAGACGACACGCGCTTCATCTTTCTAAAACAATAAAGCTCGCTAATCAGTCTCTCGCTGTATAGCTAGATGCAGAAATTGCATTACACGTGAAATTATGAAAGAATATTTTACAATTTTATATTTTACAATAAAAAAATGTATGTTGTCATATTTTTTAATTTAGTGGACATTCCCTGGTGCAGTGTCACAGTTATTACTTTATAATAATTCGAGATTTTTCTGAAAGAAAATGTTCAAGTATTGATTTCACCCATATAATAATTAATTGCCAATGCAGCTTTTTGCACCCACTCCAGCTGATCTGTTTTTGCTCTAGTTTTCTTTAGTATCTAATGAAATATTATCATTCATAAATTAGTATCACAGTAAATAATTTAATTTTAGATGAAAATAAAAATAAAAATAAAAATACTGTCAAGGATTACTTGTGGCTGATTAAAGGCAAAAGCATGTGCTTCTGTTATTCATTTTCATTTGCAACGTTTCTGGCGAATTAGAACATTCCTGAAATAGGAAATATTCTTCATCGACATTCCTCGTTGTGCGTCGATGGCTTTTGTTTTGCAAATTTATTTTCATTGTTTGCGCAGCGCTGGTTTATTTTTTATTTTGCTTCTTTGTACATTTTATTTGATCGTTCAATTCGGACGATTATTCTTTTTTTGAATTTTTTACACAGATTCTGTTGCGAATTCAGTTTTGTGATGTATATATATTTATCGTTTCATTTAATTATTTAAAAAGTATATATTTAAGCTTAAACTAATTTAGTATTATAATTAGAAGATACAAGATCAGAGAGAACTACGCGTGCCAATCAAAAATGAACTCTCATTTAAAAGCACATATTTAATAAATTAATTCTCTCTTCCTTGTTTATTTGAAGACCAGTTACATGTATCTACCTATATCATTGAAAGAATAAGGGCAAATAGTACATAAAGGTATGAATCAGATAAATGATAATAATAATAATAATAATGATGCAAGCCTGGTTTAATTGATATTGAATTTTAATTAAATTATAAAAAATATGGCTTGAAGCTGTTGTTATTATGAGCAAAAAGATGACATGTAAATGGTTTTAAAATGTTGTTTTATTTTGTTTTGAGTTACGTAGTGCCTGTGTGTGTGCTTTTTATGAATCAGTTTGATAAATTGCTTGAAAATGCTTGAGTGTATTCCGCACTATTCGCAGAGCATGCATAAGACTTGTGCGTTTGGTCAAGGACATAAATAATGATTTATCATCTCCTAGTAGATATATGAAGCAAAGAGTCGTATGCACGTTTCTGAGGATAAATGTTGTTTGTAAGGTGGAGTGTGTAAGGGGGAACGGGATGTGGGTCAGTGGGTTGACGAGTGCGGTTGTGCGTTCGCAGGTGAGGATAACGGGGACATAACAGGTGTGAGCTGCGCAGCGAGTCCCGCGGGCTGCGCGACGCGGTACGCCAACCGTCGGCGCACCGACCTGATGCCGACGATCCCCTCGCCGCGAGAGAGCAGCGGCAGCGGCCCGGGCTCCGGGCGCTCCTCCAGCGCCAAGTCCTGCGCGTTCGCGCGCAGCCCAGGTAGGACATACTCGATGTCGCGGCTGGACCAGCTGGCCCAGCCACGCAGGCGCGCCCCCAGCGAGCCGGCCCAGCCGCAGGCCCAGCCCCAGAACCTCGGCGCTTCGAGCATGAGCCGCAGCATGTCGCACCTCGCGCACCCCGCCGGCGCCCCGGCAGCGGCTCCCGCCAGGGGGGCACCGACCCAAGCCCCCCTCGAGCGCACCGACAACTCGCGCAGCATGGGCACCCTGCCGGGAGCCGCTGCCGCCGGCCCCCAGCCGGCCCGGCCCACTCGGGCCGAGAGACTCAGGCGCAAGGCCCGCGACCATCGGACCGCTCAGGTCGCTCAGACCGCTCAGGCCGCTCAGGCCGCTCAGGCCGCTCAAGCGCCCACCACAGGTAAGTCTCTTTCTCGCGACAAGCTCCCTCCTAACAACCTGCACTGCGAGCCGGGGGCACGCACACTACAACAATCTCGCCTACGTTTACTTTTATCTCACTCTGCAACTACCAGCTTTTGACGAGCCATCGGTGACGGTAAAATAATATTTCACACCATTTGGTAAGCCGCATTCTTTATTATTATATTAAAGTATACTAACACTCGACGGAACAATACCAACAAAACTGGATATTTATTGTGCAATAACACCATTTTTATCACAACCTCACCTGCTCTTATTCAGTCTGCTGATTTTTTTCATTTTAGACTATTTGCTCAACAATATGGTTTTACTTTATTTAGACTTTCCTTTTGTTCTCATTTTTCTTTTAAAACATTAGCAGAGCGACGGGCAAGCTTCGGCTCTTGGTGCTGGGCCTCACTGCCATACGTTTTATGCAAAATAATATATAATGCTTAATTTGCTTGTTTGTCATTTCTCATGACGAATACACGAGATCGTTGCAAAACTTTGATTTCTCACTGCTTACTGTAGCATCATCAACATGTGCACGAGTAGAGACAGCAGAACACGAAAATGAAGATTATTCCAAGTATGACTTAGTTAATATATATCACTACCGTCTGCCACGGAGTGTTTTTGTGTTTTTGGCCAAGCATATGCATAGCAGATTATAAATCTGGTAGATGTTGATTTTAAAATAGTAGCCAAAGACAGCCCGCATTACGGTACATTGAATCTTAATTCGGAATTCAGCACTTTTAACATTGGCATAAGCTTGACGTAAATGAAAATATGGGCAGTAAGGAATTAAAGTTTATGTGTATGTGTAACAAGTTTAGAATTAAGTGCAAATACATGCTAACGATGACATGTTTTATCGTGGGTTTTTTAATGTAAATATAAATCCACTGAAATAGAATTAATTATCAATTTATAGAAAGTTAATAGTTAATAATTCCAGTGTTGATATGTAAATTAACGGGACATTCTACTTTCTAAAGCAAAAAAGAGCAGGGATAAATTTGTAGTTGACAAAAAAGTAAAAAAAGGTAAAAAAAAGTACTGAAAACAGAGAAGCACCTAAAAGAAATAGGATAAGGATATGAATATTCAAAGTTTTTTAAATGTTTAATTTGTTAAGGGGATATTGATTGCAGGGTATAAAGTAGAATGTAGTTGTTGAGGAGCGCAGTAAGTCGGTGTATTGCAATACAGGAGAATAGGAATTCTATAGTAAAAGAGAAATGAGGAGTCGATGCGTTGGGACGCATTGGGAGGTGCTGGGACGTGTGGCAAAATGTGTTTGTTGAGTGAGAGAATGATGACGGGTGCAGGTATCCGGAGCGGCGAGGCGACGCCCAACAGTCCGTCGCGGCCGCACAGCTCGATGAGCCAGCAGAGCGCGAGCAGCAGCGTGGCCAGCAGCAGCGTGAACCTGCGCCCGCGCACCGGCACGCCGAGGCGCCCGAGGCCCGCCTCCATCGCCGGCACCGGCGTCACCGTCACCTCGACCTCGATCTTCGACCGCAACAGTGAGCAACTTCCTCAACACATTTAATTCTCTTTCTCTCTTTCCCTCCTTCTTTTTCTTTAGCTTTTTATCTCAATACCGAGTAGGGCTAATTGCACAAATAAATACTAGTAGTGATATTGCATAATAGTGGATGGTTGAAGATTCATTGGGTAATCGAGCAGCGTTCTTATTGTCCTCGTCGTTGTTGTTGTTGTTGTTCAAGCAGATGAGACGAAGACGCAGAAGGACTCGAAGCCGCCGCTGCCCAAGGTCCACAGCACACCGAAGAAGCCGGCCACGGGAACGGGCACGAGCACGGGAACGACTACGGCCATGAGCACGAGCATGAGCGCGAGCTCGACGGCCAAGTCGGCCGAGCGCAAGTCAGCGGGCGCGCCGACGGCGACGAGGAGCGCCCGGGCATCGCCGCGCGTCACTCCCAGGGCCACGCCCCTGCAGAGCCCCGGCATCGAGCAGCCGCCCTCGAACGCGCTCCTCGACCTCCACGACAAGCACGACAAGCACGACAAACCACAGGTTACTTAAAAATATTCACAAAAATATTCTGCAATTAGCTTATGGAATACACAAACCCACTCTTCAGGCCTCCATGGGATGGAGCTTTGTTTCTTTCTGAAAATTACACAATTCTTCAAGCGATTATGGAAATTGACAAAATTAACATGTCGTCAAGCAGTAACGCTCGTAGAGCATTGTCGTTTTGACCAAACTTTTAGGTTATATTATAGAACCTTCAGTTTGCTTATGCATACATTTAACAATGTAACTTCTCTTATGTTGCGTGCCCGTTGACAATCTCGAATCTCAATGCTTAAACATCTCACGTGAATAGGTTTGCATAATAATACAAAGAATATTTTTTTCCGCGTTGTTTATACTTAAGCTGTCATAAGGCTACTATAATTCTGCTGCAAACTGCTTGATGCAATCGACGACTGGGTTTAGTGCTAGAACTTGATTGTACCTTCTCCCATACCCGGCTTGCTGTACGTTGGGGCTAAGCACAACAAGTTTACCCTGCCCTATCCCGCTCGGTCTTGGATATATTTAACTCCTTCCCTACCATCGATTAATGCATCTTAACCTTTTACCTATACTTAACCGATCTGAAAGTTAGTCACGTAACTAACGACGTAGCGCCTCTAAGACACCATGATGACATGGGTGATTTTCAGTGAACTGTTAAATTTGGGGTCCAAAATTTCTCAAATTTTAACTTTATTGAAAAAGGTGTATTATTGTATTATGTATAACAAGAAAACATTCATAAAATATGTACCTATGATAGGAAAACTTTTAGCTTTGATATTAAATCCTTATGGGATTTAACATGGGAAAATTTATTTTTACCAAGAGGGTGACATAGCCAAGGAGGTGGCAATTTGCATTTAAACTGTTATTAACAACCTAATTATGCCATCATTTTCCCTCTCATATTTACGATAAGTATAGTAAGAACTAATTCAAAAAATACTTTTTCAAACGTAAAGTTTTGAACTTACCGAAGGTTTAAATACCACGTATGTGACTGAAAAATTCGTACCTATCTCATTTTCATAAAGAATGATACCAATCCCAAGAAAAGTTCAACTGTTCGCGTTTGGAACTGTTCTGATTTTCTATTTATATGTCCCTAATTTAAAATAATGGCGCTAGGGGGCGCAGTATATCAAAGTTTAAAACTGAATCGTTAACTTTCGAAATAGTTTGAATTTTTGCAAAATCGAAGGACCAAATACTAATGTGAATAAAATTTATATTTTGATATATTAGAATGTCATTCAACTTTTATATTGTAGTTATATACTCAAAGTTTGAAAATATACTGATTAAAATAATAACTATTCACTTATACGTACATAAAACTGACACTTTATTACGAATTTTACAGAAAGGACATGCCACGGAGATGACATTTTAGTCATATTTGTTTAATTTACTTAGGCATACAAACTTTTTGTGTTCAACTTCGTATTTAAGGTGATGAAACATATTTCACTGCGAGATTTATATATCCAGGTTATTTAATGCTGATAAATATGACAGCTAACTGAAAATCACCCATATATCGTTAATATGGGTATAAGAAATATATGCTTTATAATGCAATTTTATTGGGATCTTTTCTAATTTTCATTAAACGTTTAATCTTTGAAACAAAATTTTTTTTTTCAAAAGAACACTTTCTAGATTTCTACTTTCATTTTTTCTATCTTTTTTGTGCTTAAATAATTTATAATTGTTAATTTTTTCTATGATATTTACAAAGTAATAAATTATTGAAATTTGAGTGCGGTCTCAGAGACCACAGGTGGATAGTAAAGGGTTAAACTTCACTCTCGAAGATTTTTTAAATGTGCAATAAATTCGTGAATAATCCGCGGATGTTTCCCTACCTATCAGTTGTCTGTAATAACATTTATTATGCAACCATAATTTAAACCTTAGAAATAAGCTATACTTATTTTCGAATATTCACTTATTAGGAGTGTCCATAAATTACGTAAGGCTTTTATTTGATAAATTTAAACTCTCCTCTCCCACCCTCCTCAAAGCCTTACGTATTTTATCGGCGGTCCCTTATGAACTTGTTATCAGATTTTCGAAATTCATAGAATCAGATCAAATAAGGTGGATTAAAAACTAAATAAATTTATGAAATTTTATAGAAATTCGTATATAGGCTTTTGGATCTATGTCAAAGTTTTTATACTTATATAAGGTACATTTACCCTTTATTTTACCGGTCTAAAAGTCACTTTTCTCCTCTCATACCCTATCGAGAGTGATAAGAGTTTTCGAAGCCAAAATCCACTGCCTACGCGATTCCAAGACTTTTATTCAACTTTTTGACTTAATTCCTATTGGATTTTATTCCTTATGTTAATGGTTATCAATGTAAATGAAGGAAAAGTAAAATTATTGAGTTATAGAAATTTAGAAGAGTATACCGATTTTTGGGATTTTCTTTTTCTTTTTAATTTATTAAACAGTTTTACATGATGTTAAGTATTTAAAACATGTGTTCTTAGTACATAAGAAAGAAAGTGAGAGATTGAGAACTATCCAGCCAAAAAGAGGCTATGCCTAGGGTGAACATTAATTTTACATTTTACGATGCAAGCTCAAATGCTAATAATTAAAGATACATGATTTTTATATTTTTTAAAGCATTTTAAAACAATTTATTTAAAGAAAAACGTAAACTCTTACATTCTGGTAGAAAGTTAGCTAGAATATTTGGTTAGCTTGTTAATTATTAGCCAGATTAATAAGCTATCAATAACCCAAATTATAGCTATTATCTGGCTAGAATTTGGTTAAGAGTATGCTTTAAACAAATACGTATTTTGACTGAAAATCTAACCTATTTATATTTTGCTTCTATGATTTATTAGTTTTTAATACTTTACCTACTTTATTGAGTGTACAATATAGTATGACACCAATATAAATATTGTTACAAAAAATAACAGTTTACGAACATATAGACATGTGCATATGTAACACTAAAAGTATTTGATAATCAATTATTTTCCCCCCGAAAATTAGTCATACCTTAGTCAACAAAAATGTTGTGATTGATGCCAAAAATAATTTATTTTTGTGATAAAACTTTATTGTAAAGTTACAAATATTTGTTTACCAATTATTGTTTCTCCAAAAATTCTTCAAACTTATACGTGATTCTGTTTCTAAGATTGTTTTTAAAGTCCACTATTTATGATGCCTACATGCTTTATATTATTTTAATTATTTGTAACATGTATTTTGTTAATAAAGACACTTCAATTTTACTCGGAGCTTTGGCACTTTTTACGTAAATAATACTTTTCATATGCATGCGTCATTATGTAAACAAACAACTTAACCTCCAATACTACTAGAATTTAATGAACATTTTAACTTCAGTTTAATAAAATACTTGATGCAGTATGATTATAAATGCTTATTATTTCGAATTTTATTAAACTATTATTATATCTCCATTAATAATCAGTATACAAATTACTTATTTATCATTTTCATATTAACTAGAAAATTAAGCAGACTTTAGCTAGAAATTCGCTAAAAAGCATCGTTTTTAACTGTTTTCTAGCTAATTCCTTAACCAGAATTATAGCAGATTTATAAAATCTAGCTAATATCTGACTAGAATCCAACTTAGATTTCTACCAGATACAAATTATTAAAATGCATTTTACTCCAAACTACAAATTGGAAACTACAAAATAGTTCCTGCGTATCAATTTTTAATGAATAGATCTGACAATTTTTTACACGTCTACTTTGACACATTTTGAATAAAACTATAGAGAGATATTTAACTAAAACAAATATATAAAGGTTAATTTATGACATTTTTAACTAAAATATGAGCTAATTTATTGCAAAAATTGTTGAAGAAATCTTAAACATCAGTAATAATAGATATATAATGAGAAAAAAAAATTTCCTCTGTAAATTTTGAATACTGTTATAAATATATAATATAATATTATATTTTTTTGCATTTCACAAAAAATTGTTGCGCAGGAAGATTTGATAAAATTCGTGTTTTATCACTGGGTTAATAGCTATAAATGATGGCCAAGGCAGTTAATTATATTGGGTAGGGCTTAAAACGTCCTTCTTATATATATATGTAATTATATAATCATAAAAAGAAAATATTATCCTAGATTTAAACAAAATAGTTTGAAACATATACCCTAAAACCGTACTTTGTCGGTAAATTTCTAGAACTCAATAATTTAAAATTTCCTTCGTTCACATGTGGACCATTAACATAAGGAATTAAACCCAATAAGAATCAAGTGAAAAAGTTGAATACAAGTATAAGCAAACAGTATCTAATTTGGCAAATCCTTGAATAGATCATCGAAGAGAGCAGAGTTAGCGATTTGCGAGAAAGCGAAAGGAAAAACGAGGGTGAAGAAAAAGCAGAAGCAGAAGCAGAAGTAGAAGCAGAAGCAGAAGTAGAAGCAGTTGGTGCAGAAGTGCCTGCAACCGAGACAAAAGCTGGCAAGGAGCAAGAGAAGCTCATCGAGGAGCTCGTACAGCAAGTTCCGAAGGACGAGCCCAAGCCGGAAAAGAAGTCCGTGGAGATCGAAAGCAAGGCCGAAGCTGAACTGGAGGAGCAGTGCGACATGACAGGTTAGTTGACGAAGCCTGCAGCAATGAAGGGCCGATTTGTGGAATTTCTGTTGATTGTCGCGCTTTTACTTTGCAGCCTCGATGATTCAGAAGATTCGAATAACGACCGAAGAAGAGGCAAAGGCAGCCCTGGCAGAACGTCGCAGACTGGCACGCGAGCAGGCCGAACGAGAGGCTGAACTCGAAAGACAAAGATTGGTAGGTGGATGAATAAATGAGAGTAAAGCAAAAGAAGTGATTAATGTAAAAATGCAACTGTTAGGAGGAGGAAGCTCGTTTGGAGGCCGAGAGGTTGCGGGCCGAGGAGGAGGAGCAGCGCCGCCTCGAGGAAGAGACGCTCCGGCTGGCTCAGGAGGCTCGCGTGGCGGAGGAGCAGAGACTGCGAGTGGCCATCGAGGAGGCCAAGAAGCGCGAGGAGGAGGACCGGAAGCGCAGAGAGGAGGAGGCACGACAGAAGCTCGAGAAGGAGGAAGCCGAGCGAAAGGCCCGAGAAGAGGCAGAGAAGTAAGTCTCCCTCGAATCGCTTGACTTGCGCTCAAAAGGACGCAACTCGTAACTCCTATTTTCTCCATTCTCCCCTGTAGGCAACGACTCGAGATGGTTGAGCGCCTGAAGAAGGAGGAGGAAGAGAGAAACGCCAGGCGTAAGCGCGTCGAAGCCATCATGTCGAGGACTCGAGCAAAGAACCAGCCCAACGCTCCAAAGGTAACGCAGCTCAATGAGCACTGGTCGCCTGGTCGTTTTTGGCCATTTGTTAGGTGGTAGCCGTTGACACAAATCATGTTAAAGGGCGAGGGCAACGAGGCCAACGAGGCCAACGAGGCCAACGAGACCATCGAGGGCAACGAGGGCACCGAGGCCGACAAGTCCAAAGAGGAGAGCCCGAGCGAGGAGAGCAAGCCGGCTCCCGGCGACAAGGTCGTCCAGGACCTCATGACGGCCAGCCTCATCTCGGAGGCGACCCAGCAGCTGATAAGCAGCGAGCAGCGCGCCCACGAGCTCGTGGAGACCGGCGAGGAGTCGAGCAACGGCCTCGTCAGCAACGGCAGGCACGCCAACGGCATCGCCGACAACGAGCAGCAGCAGGAGCTCAACGGACATCACAACAACACCAATCACGGCAACGGCATCGACAGCCAAACGATCGCGCTCGACAATGCCACTGTGTAAGTATCACCCTCCCAACACTCACAAACCTCACCGACAACACCGAACTGCGAGCAACACTATTCAACATTCAAGGGTTACTATTTGTCGCATTCAACATTGTACATACAGAAGCGCTCTTCTTAGACCAAATTGATCAGGATCGATTTTACTTGTGCGAATGCGGCTTCGATGCAAGGGTCCTCATGGCCTTTCGAATACCACTCACTTCTCCGACTCCGACTCCGACTCCGACTCTACTCTCCCAGCATTACTCACTTTCCTTGCGCACCCTGTCTGCGAAATTAATTTCACCAAACTTTCTCATACAGCTATTTATTACTCGAGTGACTTTTCAATCATGTTACTGCTACTCTATTTTTATATACATACTATACACAACTTTCAGACAGTTTTTCCTTCTTAACATTTATCTTGCTCAATTAATATCATCGTCGTTCAGTGTATCCCGTGTATTGAGTAACTCTTCATGAAATGTCTTTTATCAATTACTCAAATCAATACACTTGTATCGTTATTCTACATCAGTTTTTAACTATTGCTATTGCTTCTTTATAATGCGTTTATTCTATTATTTTAAAGCTAAACTATTAAATTATGATGCCATGATGTCCATTGTGTGAAATAATATTAAATGTGTGTGTGTGTGTGTGCGCGTATGTGCGCGCGTGTGTTACAATTGCGCGTTATATGCTGAATAAGCATACTTATTTACTACAGATTAAGAAAAGAATCAAATAACATTCTTGCAAACTTTGTTCAATAATAAAAATAGCTCATATGTATTCCTACGCTGATCAAAGCAAGAGATTCGATATGTCGCAAACATATATAAATTAATAACGCTCTTATTAAGGTCAGTCAGAAGCACGAAAGTTGTAAAAGCAGCATTGCTTTTTAAAACAATTATTGAGATAGTGTGTGTGAATTAACGAAAAAGCATCGTGATAATATTCGCAAGAACTTGATAAATCAATTGAATTTACATATACTGCCTGTATTCTTAAAAATTTAGCTTTGTAGAAGAGTGTGGTGAATTTCGAGAAAGCAGATAGTCACATAATACATGCGAATTAAATTGCATTTCACTTATTGTACATTGCAAAAGTAGCCAGGACAGTTGACTATTCGATTATAATCACTTCTCAACAATATTCTTTGTGATTAAACTGCCGCTGAGTCGATGGTATAATATGAAGCATATTTATGCCAACCACGTTAATTGTATATTGCAATTGTACATTAATCGCAATCATGTATATTTTATAATTTATACTCATTAAAGAAAATATGCGTTTTACTTGTTCGTCTTAGCTAAACCATTGTTGTCGTGTTGCTACTTTCAATAGTAGTTAGAGTATAATGTTATCTATTGAAAGAAAAATATTGCAAACAAACTTTTCAAAAATAATTATACGCTTGTGGTCTCTTTGTGTTAGAATTGTGCCAGTGAATGCATACTTACGGCATTTTTTACGAGCCAACGGGTTATGTTTCTTTTTAACGCTTTATCTAAGTCAAAATTGAACGAGAAATCTCAAATTGTGTTAGCACAGTAAAGAAAAGGTATACGAAAAATGGCCTGTCAGGTGTCTTTCAAGGGATTGACTGCACATCAAAACAATATGGAAAAGTGAGAATGATAGCCGATAGTTTTTCGGCGAGGAACTGTCAAAATTAAAATTTTAAGAACAATTCAATGTCGTACTACCATAGATAATAATAAAAAACAGTGTACATAATGTAAAGTGATCGAAGAATAGCATAAATGCAATGAGTCATCTAAATAATTGTTCGTGATTTCATGCAAACATGCAAGGGCTTACTAGAGAAATTCACAGCAGTGATAATGTTTGTCTTGATTATACTATAAAAATCTAAAAATTGTGAACACAATTAAAAAAAGTCTTTATTAAGCTCTTAGTTTCTTTTTTTCCTTAAAGCCTTTAAAAAAAGTATACGATGGTTCCGCGCTCCGCAAGGATGCTGCCCTCCAATAGTTAATTTTCATCGTGGCTCGGCAGAAGTAAGAGAACAATCACGACGCTTGATTGAACACGGCAACAAGAGCAAACGCACGCAATTTTGTTAAATGGAGGTTCTCCAGCAGCCGTCAACCCAGCCTTTAATCAGAAGTTTTGTGATAGCACTGCTTTTACCCTCTATATCTTGTCTGCCTGACATCGATAGCATTTTATCATATACATGCATGCATTACTTCTCATTGGGTTGCACAGTATGATTTCATTTTTTGCAGAATATATTTTACTTTATTTGTATGTTTTATACATTTGATTTCTTAAGTTAAGTCACCACGAAAGCATAGATATATGTATACTATAGATATAGTAAATGCAACAGTTTATCCCCTTTGCGCTCTTGGTTTTAAGAAACAAAACAATATTTCGCACTAAAAAATATAGATCGACATCTTTTTGTAAGTACTTACCGATCCTTATAATACAAGCTGTCAAATTCCAAAAATAAAAGTTTTGTTTAAGTTTTGTTTTGTTTAGTTTTGTTTTGTTTTCGTTTTATTTTGTTAGCTATTGAGCTCACTTCTGCAGTAACTACTTACAAAAAGTTATGAATTTATAATTTTTATAGTGTTAAATATTGTTTCGATGTGAATTCCAAGGGCGCAAAGACTCCAAGCCCTTTCCCCTTTTACTATATAGTCACCATATATCTATACTTTCGTGGAGCCTTAACAATGCTTTGTAATTATAATTTAACTACGTTTTTGAACAGCAGAAGATATATGAAAGTATTCAGAGTCAATAATAAATAAAAGAATTAAATAAATAAGGAGTTGTGCAAATTATACTTGTGTCAATAAGCTATTTTATCTACTTTACAATAATAAATAGATAGCAATATATTTACATAAAAATTTATCCATTGTGTATTGTAATAAGTAAGGTGAAAACCGCGCGGAGAAGAGTAAAAAAAATTCCAATATTTGCGTGAAACTCTACACAATGGTTAGTGTTGTTATAAATTAATTTTGTATATTACCTCTATTATTCAATGTATAAAACAGTATCAGTAATGGTAGATCTTGTACATACTGCTTATGTACCTATACTTACTGAATGTACAATTATATAAGTGCAGTGTCGCAATTGAAATCTTACTGTGCAATATAACTACCATACCTTGTCCGAGTGTCAGTGTAATTCTCCAGTATCGCTTGTTTTCGTTTGCGTGCAGAAGAATCCACTTTATGTTACATGTATTTATTCACATTTACACACGTCAACTTACTGCCTACTTTTGCTGTGTACCGAAAATTCTACGGCTCACCGTTTCCACACTTTGAGCTCGTCAGCGATTGGTAAATTACTTGTGATTTTATTTTTATATACATATATATACCGATATAATACATAGTCAGAGATATGCGTTGCTGCGGAAAGTTTGTTTTGTAATTCTCTTAGCAGTTTTGCGTAAACTTAACGAACAGATCAATCGCTTACTAACATTTTTTTGTAAAATAATTAGGAATATGCAGAGAGATAAGTTCCTCAGTAGGTTAGTCTCGGAGTCTGTTAATGGCTTCTTTTTTTGTAAAAAAGAAACGTCTTTTTAAGCTTGCGAACATGCTTTTTCACGTAGTATAAACTTTTTTTAGTTTTTATCAGGATCAAGCGTTTACATTATTTTTTGTTCAATTCGCTAATAATATAAATGATAGTTTTTGTAATACTATTAAGTTAATTATTATCATAGCTGAAACTGCTCAATTCTACTCATTAAAAATTCCACACCTTGTTTATATTTAAAGGTTTTACGGCTTACTGCTTCAGGCTGATAATCTAACTAAAAATATATTCATTTTAGACGGTCGGATAAGTTTTTTAATATCTTAAAGTCCAAAAACTGTTAATTATCCAACGAAATATTCTTTTAAATCTAAATTATATTCCGAAATAAAACAATATTTTTTAATTTAAATTCGAGACTTTTATTTCAGAGTCTAATTAGTCCGGACCCTCATAGGGTCTGAGAAGGAGAGTATCTCACCTCCATGAAGCGGGTTTTGGTGAGACTTTATAAGGTGGTTTCTCGTACCAAAAACGAAGCCCAGGACTCATATTTTCTTCCAACTCTGCAAGTTTTTACCATAGAAAAATGATCCAAAATATAAGAAAAGTAGGCGGAAGATGGTGGCATAAAATGCACAATTATTTACGGAAATTAACTCTTAAATTCAATGCTTTTTTATATATTCATTTTAAGTTAGCATTTTCAATCGTTAATAACTTTAAATCAGATTAATATTTGCATACGAAACAGAGCTTAAGTTAAAGCTCTTTCCGCGTACATTTTATTAGATTATGGATCATTTCTGTATCGTAAGAACTTGCAGAGTGAGGGTCAGAAGTATACTCATATCTCGGGAACAAGTGTCCATTGGAAGAAAATACGGGTTCTAGGCTTCGCTTACCGAAATCCATTTCTCGAAGGTGAGACAGTTTTCTTGTCAATAACATTTTTTAGGTTTCTTCGGTAACTTGCTGTGTCTTTTTTGCTTTTCAGTATAGAAAATCCAAATTTCTTGATTACCAAGCCCAAATAAGCCAAATTTTTTTAATTTCATGTTTAATATGAATAAAGCTTAAGTGATATTCCTTGATGTATCCGAATTGATTAGTTTTGAGCCCAAGAATGATCAGGTTTTGTGTAATTAGCAATGGTTTTTATTAAATGTTATCAATGTAAGAAAGTACATGCAGAAGTTCCAAACTCAAAATTTGACAAAACTCTGCTTTAAGGGGACGCCGGATATCTCTGTCCTTGTCTAATTGCGTTTTCATTCATAATTTTAAGAGAAATCATTTTTTTGAAATAATAATAGTTGTCCCCGCTTCGTTTTATAGTAATCTAAATATATGTCCAACCTGGGTTCATATGATTGTTTTATTTTCGAGAAAACTTTGACACACTATGAGGGCCAACTACATGGAGATTAACCTTTACATACTAAGTTTGTCAAAGTTTTCTCGAAAACAAAACAATCGTATGAAACCAGCTTGGACATATAATTAGGTTACTGTAAAACAAATTGGGGACATCTATTATTTTCTCATTAAACAATTTACTTTGTAAATAAATAACAAAATACATGTGTGGGATAGTAGGAAACTACTGTCGGTATCCGACGTCTCCTTAATAGTACAGAAAATGAAAAAATTGTACTTAAAATGCAAAAAAGCATTTAAACACAAATATAAGCATTATTGAGCTTCGAAACTAAGAAATTCCGAGTTCTCCATACCGAAAAACGTAAAGTAAAAGCAATTTACCGAGTAGATGTAAAAAGTGTTCCTCGGACCTTGTCAGCGATCGGACTACATACTTTAAGATGTTTATATCGATAATATAGAAGGAAGTACCGACTATTATCCGTTATTATGTAGAATAGTGCATCTCGATATTTATAAAAGATATCTATTTTTTTAATCGTTTTGCTAGGAAACTACGTAAATTCATGTTTCACATATGAATCCTTAGCATTGACTATCGTAGTTCCCATACGTGATTTTCTACACATGAAATGTGCACGTAAGTGTGTGTGTGTTGTGTCGGAGGTCACAGGATTGTTCACATTCATAATACACTGCATCTTAAAGACATATTGTTTAATTTTGAATGCTTTTTAATATTTTTGTCGAAGATTTTGAGTGTCCAGATTGTAATTTTAAAGAAAATGCTTTTCTTATTATTTGTTTTGTGCTGTGAAGAAAGTCTATCGACAAAAATGAAATGTAAATGAGCCTCTCGCATATACCTATTGTCCATTATAGAGCCGTTAAAAGCGAAAGTTTGCCGTGTAGTGGGTTTGACAAAGAAGAACTAGCAATAACTAGTGATAACTAGTGTTAACTAGTGTTTCAATGTTTTTGTTTGTTTTGACGTGTTGGGCCTGTAATTTGTTTTGTAAGTGAGTTTGGCTTGTCTGTTATTGTTTGTCTGGTTTGGCTGGTTCTTATAGAAAGCAAAACAACGTGACCAACAACCTGTTGGATTTTTCGGAGTTTGAGACTCTGAGCAATAGCAATAGCGGGCCGATACTGCTGATGCAGCCGAGTGGCATGGGAATGACCGGAGTCGGGGGACTGGCGAACGAGGACAGTCTCAACTCGAACCTGAACCCCGGGGCGATGCCCTTCATGCCGAACTTCGGCATGGCAAACCCGGCCAACAGCAACCCCTTCCAGGACGCCTTCACCAACAACAAGCAGCAGGACAACCAAGTACCGGGTCAGTCACACTTTACTTATTGTCGTGCCTCACTTGCACTGGAATAACTTGAGCTTCCCTTTTGGGCTTGCAGACCTCCTGTCATAAGACTCCTAGCCGTGAAGGGCGAGAAGCTGGCGAGGAGAAGCAACGCAGAAGAAGAAAGCAAATCAATTTGCACTTTTCAGTGCAAAACGAACTGACGCCGCCGCTTGCTCCCCTAACTCTACGGACGAAGCAAAGCCAAGTGACTCCACCGCGGGACGACCTCCTACTCGCCGAGCCTTTCTTTTTTTCTTTCTTCTTCTTCTTCTCCTTCTTCTTCAAAACAGTCTGTAAATAAAATGAGAGAAACAAGAGAGATAGCCGCTAATGAACATAGCTATTACGCTAAACACAAGAAGGCGGCTCGCTTCTTTAGTTTTATGGGTTTTTCGCGCGCCGATCATAGAACTCTCTCTGCCTGGCACGTCACTTGCAGACTCTGCAGGAACTGTAAAATAATATATAACGTTAATTAATAATTAATAATGCTAAATAATAATAATATTATTATTAACGATGATGGTTAATATGCATATGAACGGCGAACTTAGAGATTCGATCCGTCTCTTAGGTTATATAAAATGCTAACTTTATAATTGAAACTAACTTTTTAGTGGATCTTTTGTTCTTCTTTCTTTCTTTCTTTTTTTCTTTCTTTCCTTCTTTCTTTTTTTCTTTCTTTCTTTTCGAGGGATATATACGAGAAATAAATATATAAATTATTGCGCCTATTCGATGATGCACGTTTTTCGACCGCTGTACGCGAAATTTTCTTTGCATATTCTTTGCACACATACACACGCAGACACGAATAACAAACGACACCCTCGGCCACGTTTATTATGTTTCCTATATTATTGCAGCAAAAGGCACAACTAGCTGAATCAATTGGATTTTTTGAAAAATTATGTATTCTACGTGTTATTTATTAGAATTTTTTAAATGTGCAATTTAGTAAGTTGTAAAAGCAAGATTTAGAATTAAACCTGCTAATAATGACGACTTACATACTTCTGTTTTTGATTTCTTTATCGGTCGATGGCGATAACGCGTCATTTTTGATGTCGCGAATAATCAGCATTTCATACCGAGTTAATCATATTGTGTTTTTAAAAACGGCTAAGCATTTTCTCGAGATAGCTTTGCATTTTTTACGTTTTCTTTTAATTCAACTAATTGTAAATTTGTAGTATTTGACTTTTGCCAATAACGCCTTTTTTATATTAGATTGTTTTGTCATTGAGACTTTTTTGATTATTTTCATGAAAATAAAACAGAAATTTATTGATAAAATCCTTAAAGCTGTTTCAGTTTAAATGTTTAGCCTCATGCGAATTGAGTATATCACAATGGGTATAAAATCAATGTAAAGCATAAGCTTCTTCTTCCATTAAGTACATTTCTAATTTCTTTTCCTTTTCGGGGCGTGCGCTCACTAGTCAAGCGATTTTACTGTTTTATCACACTTTGTTCAGAGACTTTAAAGAGAGATTGTGAATGAATGAGTGTGAAAGAATGATGATTTAAGAAATTAAAGAAAAACTCCTATAGAGGGAGAGACGTTAGAGCAGCAAGAGCAATCAAGGAAGTGCTATAACTGAGCAAAAAATTGCATGATAATAACTCCGGGTAATAATATATGCTAGATCTTCATTGTTAATTGCTATCCTCTTGAATTAAGGCAACGTAAAAGACCAATGTTACCGACTGAGCAAAATGTCTAAAAATTTTCTCTTATATTTACGTGGTTTTTATTATAAGTAAAATTCTTTATTATTTTCCTGATAAATCCTATATTTTATCTTTACTGATACCTAAAATTTGAAATAATTTCAATAAATAACGTTTCAGTAATCCTAGTTAAAGTGAATTATTTTTTCATTTGCTCTAAAGAATGAAAAACAATAATATTTTGTTTATAATAAAAGCTCCTGTAAAACGGGGATCTTTGTCAATGTGGCTCGATCGTTAACAGCATGCGTTTTTCAAAAGATAATGTAATAAATAAAATATATAATAACACTGCGATACTGGCGATCGCTTCTTCGCACAGCCATTGCATCAAAAGGGGGGTAAATATTCAAATGTGCTGATTGAACAGAAAAAATCATGCACTCATAGGCACACCTTAATTCAACATTGTAATAAAAATAAACAACATCTCTCACCATCCCCAGATCCCGTGTATTTAGCCGAAATAACAAAAACTCATCGACTCTCGCAATTTGGGAATTTTTTCATTCGAAATATTATACAGATTATAAAGGATGTATTCGTGAAAAATTTATGGCTATATAAGTATACATGTATAAATATATATGTTTTTATCTTAGACAGTGTAAAGAAAAAAAAACAAATAAAATAAAGAATAAAATAAATACAGAAGGCATTTTAGAAAAAAACGACGATTGTAATTCACGGCTGTGTTACGATCACCACATTTATACCTATATATTTGTTATGTTTTACGGCATTATGAATATTTTAGTGGACACTGGCTAGAAAATTTTATTAAGATACGAAAGAAACAAATTAATGTATGTCGATGAAACATGACAATTCAAAACATTAAAATTAAAATTTCAATTAAATTCTCTAGCCAGTAACATCGAGTTTGCAGAAAACGTTACATCGCCGCATATTGCACTGGTGCATGTCTGTTTAGGATTAAAAAAGGATTCGCATGTTATTTATAAATTAAATTGGCCACAGAAGGACAAGAAAATATAATATATCCTTACGTGTTGTTTCGTTTTTAAGGTTAAGTGATTATATTGTAAAGGATGTAATGGGAACCCGGCCAATCGCAAGATTTATTACTAATAAAGGATTGAGAGGAACACAAATTCCGAAAAAGAGAATTATGCATTAATTTGACACTAATGAAAAAATATTTTTTAATCTATAATTAATGTTTGTTTAACATTTTCGTGGCGGCTAATGGATAAGACGATTTCTTTACTTTTTTAAAAAGATAAAATAATAGAAAAATTCTAAGGAATCTTTATCGTGGCTACTGTTTCAATAATTAACATAGTAATTAATGTGAAAAGTGTCTGAGAAAATTACTTAGGAACGTTTTGTTTATGCAATATAAAATATTATAAAAAGTAACATAATTTTCATAAATTCATGGCCCATATATGGTTTATGGCGACGCGAAAGTGTTAATGTCTATATATACAATATTTATACGATTTATTAAACATGTATATTGCATAGATAACCAACAGACAAATATTCATTAAATATAAAGAAATTATTTTCACATAAAAGTTTTATGTACCGAACCATTCTTTTTCAACTATTCAAAGTAAGAATGATAATTAAATTATAATGAAGACAGCATAAAACATGACATTGTTTAATTATTTGAAAATATAATTACGTTACACATTGATTGTGAAATTCGTATACGTATGTCGAATAATTCATATTTTAAGAGGGTCTGAGTCATTAAAAAATTATAATTTCTTGCCTTGAACCGTCCGAGAGCTGAAATTAATTATCTATAATTACAAAATACTTATACTTAAACTTGTAACATTTAAACTTGCGCTTCGGTGAGCAATAACAAAAGTCAAGATCAAATGCCATTAAAATATTATCAACATTTTATTCCAATAACTTTTCACGATGCTGTTGATTTTGAGGCCTGAACCGTTGTACAATGGTCCATGAGTATAATAAAGTGCAAGAGAGTTTTCGAGGTATGAGGCGTAATGCAATTTCAGTAGTTCTTTTTTTTAAGAACTAAAAAGATTGGAAATTATAACATTCGAGGCGGAAGATTAAAATTTTGATTTGACTTTCGGACTCCTTATAAAATGCCTAATAATATTATAACCAACTATTATTATATGATATCGAATGCCATATTGTTATGCTAATTCTTTTACTCAAAAATATGGTATAGAGAGATAAGAGTACTAATGGAATGACCGTATGTTACATACGAGTAAACTTATAATTATATTTAAAAGACTTGTATAATTGAGCATAATTCTCTTCTAGGGATCGCTATAATGTGTTAGGTGCTGAGGCACTTTGTTAGAAAATAAATGTCTTTCTCCGATTTTTCAGTATCGACGGAAGTTTATGAAAAAGAAGGGAACAAGCTCGAGCTTACGAAGGTTTATTATTTGCTGTTCACTCTTTTTTTGTGATGTACTGAGTAAAATAATTTCACGAACCCTTGCTACTGCCGGATACTAGACGTGGTTCGTTCGTTTGTTTTTTTCATCATCCTCCGTCGTCTCTCTATTACACGCCTCGTGGGCGTTTATCAAGGTAACGAAGCGCACATCACAAACAAAAAAAGCAAAACCGTTCAGCGCAGCGTGAAAAAAGTAACGACAGAAGAGAGAGCGAGAGAGAAAGAGAGATGAATATGTAGAGATATATAGACGAATGGAAAGAGTGGTGCAGTGTTATGTTTGAGTTGCTCGGTGAAAAGGGTCCTTCGTATTAGGGGAAATAAAAGAAAGAGTAAATATATATGTATAAACGCAATCATTGCATTCACACTGCCCTCGTGTAATTGATTGCCTTGTCACATGGAATTTAATTTATTGTCCGTATGTTATTTTTAGTTTTATTTTTATTTTTATTTTTATTTTTATTCTTATTTTACTGGTCTCCTTTGCACTTTGTAGCCCTCTGTAGGGTATGTTTGTTTTTCTTTATACAGAAAATAAAGGAAAAATACCCCCACTCTTTTATTCGACTTATGCGTTTTTAACGTGCAGGTGTTGCGGAAGAATGTTGCTTTTTTCAATACGAGATGACGAGGTCATTTAATATTACCAGACATGCCTAAAATACTTCATAATGTAAAAAATGCTTGTATGTAATAAATACTTATATCAATCGTATGTTAGTGCACTTTTTCCCCTACTTATACCTATTTGAAAAAAATACAGCTTAGATGGGGGACAGCATGCATACAAGATTGCAAAATACAACTAAACGCTTTTTAGTAGATATTATGGGAAGTACGGTAAGTAATAATACTACCTTATTTTACAAAATCAAGATTACATGTAGTAGAATACATCGCTTAAGGAGGATCGGGGGTTTTACAAAAAATTAGAGAACGTAATGAAACTCGCGCATATCATTGTTAAGAGAATCAAGAAATTCCCTGAATTCTTTCAATATTAGAAGTTTACTCGTTATACATGGGCTCTTATGGAAATGGGCTATTAAAATAGATTGACGTAGGGTGCGATGTGTGTAAAAAAACAGAGAATGAAATAAAAAACTATGCACGTTATCAAGTAAGTCATGACGAAGCTGTGTGCAAAATTTGAACGCGTGTCACCGCATTTAATTCCGAGGATTGAATAAAAACGTGAACAAAAAGTCAAGCTTGTTGGCTGTGCGAGGTGGTGCGTGGGAAAGAGGGCAGACCCTCCATCCTCACCGAACCCACTGATACCCCCGAACCTCCTTCAACGAAAAATATTCGGCATACAATTTCTGATCCATGCACTAAATAATTTTATCTATTAATTTCTACTAAATCTTAACAAATATATAATATATATTAAGGTGGAACTATGGTGAAATGATAAACTATTTTTATTGTTCTAAAAATAATGAGCTGAATTTTGAATGGCCTATGTAGAAACATATTAACAGCCTCTATACCAATTCTCAGCTCAACTTATCGATTATTTTCAGAGTTATTGATATAAATCGACTTGTTTTAACTAATATTACTGCTGTTCAAAATGTCACTTGCTCATGACATTTTGAGATAAAGCTCTGAAAAAATTGACTCTCGTTCCTCGTTTGGCAAATAAAAGAAACTGTTGATTATATTTCATAAAGCTTCTGCAACTTCGTTAAAACAAACTAGTGTTTATTTTATTTGACTTACAAAAATGCTTTAAAAATTGAGCTCTTTGATAATGACCAATGAATAAAATAAGATAAGAAGAAAATTGAAATGTAATCAACAGTTTGTGTGTCTATATTCTGTAGGTACTAAGATATCTTTTCCGATAAGATTTATTATAACCTTATGCGAAAGACATTTTTTAAAATTAGAATAATTAATTTCGAGAAAAACACTTTTAAAGCTTCAATTTTGTATATTATCTCATATAAATTATTTATCTTGAACGCGTATAACTATGTTAAAACTTCCCGTGTTTACATCTGACAGTTTTTAAAACATTCTTACAATAATAAAGATTAAGAAAATTTGTTATCAAATTTTTTTATTCTTTTTCCGAAAAACACCAGAGTGCTACCATGAGAGGTATATACAGACAAGTATTACAAGTAGTACTGGGCACAATTAGTCAGGCTGCGTTTTGTATATAAAGTGGACTTTCGATATATGTCCGCATGATATGAGTGATTTTCCACAAACAATGAAAACTGTGTCCACGATGCTGATTAACTTTTTATAATAAAATAATTACAAAAAAATTTATCTAGCAGGAATAAAATTTTTATTTTTTTTTAAAAATCACTCATTTGGAATGGTCATATATCGAGAGTCTACTGTAATTATACACAATCATTTCTACTCTTGAGTTTTCTCTTATTTCTCCGAAGTACGCTTTTATTTCAAACAGCTCAAAAATAATTTCCTCAGCAAAATGTATACTACTATATGGCCAAATTCATATCATATATTATAAGCTGACTTCGTTTTGTGTTACATTTGTTTGAACGGGGCTAACTTAAACAATGCAATTATTTTAAGTTAATTCACTAGCAACTATACTAATAAAAACAAGTTTTCCTTGGATTGTTTGAAAAATGTGACTATATGTAAATAGTAATGTTATTTACAAGCCTTGTAAATTTCAAAAGACCTAGCGATACCGAAACAGAAATATTTATTGTCAAAGTTAGATATTTTAGTACAAAACGCAAAACCTCGAAAAAACGTCGAAATATCAGTCTTTAATATGAAATGTCTCGGTTTTGATACCAAAGTCTTCTAAAGGTTTCAGAGCTTGTAAATAATATTTGTATTTACATACAGCAAAGTTTTTAAAACTATACACGGAAAACTTTAGACAAAGTTTTAAGCAATGGAGTTACCTATGTGATTCGTTTCAAAGATTTCCAAATTCTAATCAATTCATTCAAAGAATGAAAAAGCTACCAAGACTATTATTATTATTATAATTTGTATTATTTAATTTTTGTCAAATAAATGATTAATTCATGGAGCTAAATTGTATGCGTAGAAAGTGCAGCAAATTCTTGAAATGTTTGAAATGTATTGATATTTATTATTTTAGGTTTAGTTAAAATTTCCCATAGGTTCAGAAGCAGGAGGTGGTTAGTGTAGTGTAAGTGCAGCCCAATCAGCTTTCAATTCCATCGGCGTTTGATAAGCGTTTTGAACGATTCTATTACCGGCGAGGGTGCGCATATATTATTCGAGCTGTTAATACCCTCGTGCTCGAGTACCAACAGCGGCAACAGCTTTATTCAAATCAAGCCCTTGTTAGCTGTTAGCCTGTTACACGCACCCCAAGCTCTGCAGTCTACGGGTATATAATATATGGCGAACACGTCGATAATTCAAACTTGAAATTCACCGACAGCCACCCTAAAACTTCCTGCGGCTACCTACGCACGATTCCTCCTCGAACAATCCGAGAGAGACATTCGCCTTTCTAGCTCCGATACTTTCAATACTTTTCATACTTATATTTTACATTTACACTCGATTTACACTCGACTCGTTCATCCTTATTTTTCTCATTGGATTTTATAAAATTCTTCAACGATAACAATAACACAGATAGGGCTTCCAATTTTACAACAAAATAAAGCTCATATCGTGTATTTTTATTTTATTTTCATTTCTATTTCCAATGAATAGCATAGAACAATTGAACAAAATACTTGTTAAAGTCGTTATTACAACGTAACTGCGCCTAGTACTGTTGTCTTTATGTTATTAGATTTGTCATCTATTCATGTGTACAGTACTATATTCTTAACCACATAGAGTTCCTAGAAGAACCTGCACTTAAATTAACTATTTTAGCATCAGTTTACATATAAATGGAAAAACAATTACAAAGTTCTTTACTCTGACAGTAATCGTATTTGGTACCTAATCAAATGAGCAAATACCTATCTTTTCTCTCGCGTGTTTCGATCTGAAAACTGCAATTAGAAAAACTAGTACCTACCTGTAGTAATTCCTCCAGCGAATTTAATTTTCGTCTGATATGTCATATATATAGGGGCTGTATTTCTGAAGTGATCCGCCCATATGGTTTTTGTGGCCACTAGGAGTATAGAAAAACGTTTTTTCTTTTTATTATTCATAGTTTCAGTGGTAAAGTAGTGATGAACATGTGAAGAGTACGTGGGACTTGACTCCATATTTATTGTTTACAATTGTTCAAAGCAACCAACACTCAAAAGAATAGAAAGTTTTCTGAATAATAGTCATTTATCGGTTGCACGAAATATGTTCGATTTTTACTTTTACAAAAATGAATAAATGGAGGGTTAAGAACAATAGACAACCTAATGTCTAATTTAGTCTAGTAAAACGATAAACTTTTAAACATATTGTACACATTTTTTAATTGTATATATAGTTTATTATTGAATATTGAACACAAAAATTATGTTTTGAATAATATATAAATAAGTAATTATTGAACTTTTATTTTAATTCTATGAAAGAATAAAAAAAAACTTTAAAATTGATATAACCATGAAGAATCCATAACATCTTAAGGATTGTCTTTCGCTATAAATAGGACATAAGATAAGAAAAATGATGTGAGAGTTTATAAAGGCCCTATAATATAAACAGTGGAATGTATTTAAGAAGAGCTCATAACTATATGAAAAAAAAACTGTTTCAACAAAATTGTAATATTACAAGTGTTAATATTGTGATTAATCCATTAACGTTAATCGTACATTAGTAGTAGTAACGTCATAAAATTTATTCTCTTCGATTGCCCGCCTAATTTTTTACTTTCTAAGCTGAAAAAGAACTTAAATAATTGATCAGAAATTACTGAGTATACATGAAAAGTAAAATTATTAATATTTTAATTCAGCGTTTAAGAAAATGAAGTAGAAACCTAAATGTACTAACTCCAACGCAGGTACAACGATACGGTTTCGGCCAATGTTCACGTTAAAGGGTTAAAAAAAATCAGTTAAAACCAAAAAATTGTTTATATTTCTTAATCTTTTAACGTTCTAATGCTTACTTTTTCTTTAAAAATTGATCTATAAAATTAATCAAAGAAAACTATAAAATAATACATCCGTAAAATGAGAAAGCTAATTATTTATAAGTGAAAATGTCAATTTTTATAAGCAATTAACTTTCTCTGTGTAAAAATTTTATATCCTATTCCTTCCTGAGAATGAACAAGATAATGTCCGACATAATAAATCATTCAATTTACTCACACATGTAAAGTTATTTTATTAGAAGACATAATATATATAATTATAAATAAAAGGTCAATACAAAATAAATGTTTTAAATATTATTATAATAAGCTTCACCTCTATATTTGCTCTACTCAAATAAACAGAAATATATTGGTCTATGATACAATAATTTGCGCACGCTCGGTCGAATATTTATTTTCGTTCACAATATTCAAAACAAAACAAACATGGTAACATTTCTAGATAACGACTCTAAGAATTATTTATTTTAACTCGCGTTCATAGACTCTCAATTATACATGAGTATTTTCCACGTGCATGCTAATTAAATATCATCATTCGCAATTAATCCTCAAAATAAAATAAACACGTGGAACGCGGCGAGATAATGTTAAAATCTGATCAATCGTGACCTTTTCTACTTAACTTAAATCGATACGAGACGAAGCGAAGGATCTTGCAGGCTCATTCCGCTCGGGACCAAACTGCACGGCTGCTGTTGCACTTGCGACTCCTGGTGGTTTCTTCGTGTGTCGAATGCGGTCCTGAGGACGATTTTCCCCAATCGCTCCTCACGATCTCAGACTTCGATGATTTCTAACGTGACGTCGGAATAGAAATTATCGTCGGTGATGGCGTCGATGTAGTCGCGATGATCCAGAGCGAAAGGGAGGAGAGCCGGAGCAGTTGTTCCAGCGGCGGATCCCGAGCGAAAGAGAGCGAGGCTACGCAGGCACCTTGTCACATTACCTCGCATATCGTCCGGCTCGTGTCTAGGGGCATATTTAGCGCCGCATTTCGGGTGTTTTCATCTTTCACGCAATATTCGGCGCGCTATTTAAAGGCTCCATAGAGCAGCCCGTTACATCTGTATACATATGACTTGTTTAAAAAGTTTCTTTCGATAACTTTGTGGATAAATAAATAAGAAAAGAATAAGCCACAAAATATTAAAATTGATTAAGAAATAAAACAAATGTTTGGGTCTTAACTGAATTGTTTTTAGACTATATTTAGGAAAGACTGGTGTATAACGAACCACTAATCATAATTCCCATATAGAGAGAAGAAATATACATATTGTTCCGCGTGATAATCTTAGACAAAAAATTTCATCAATGAAACTGACAAAATATTTATATCCTAGCGAATGCACTTTCTGTTTGATCATCAGTAGTTGTAAGATATTTTATATGTAATTTTTTTTCCATGCATCCCTATCTTGTGCCAACCCCACCCATGAAGCATCCTCCCACCCGATTTCTATTAGATCCACTTTCACGTTGTCTTCCCATCTACGTCTACGTAGAGGTCGTGTTACATTTGGCTTACCCTTCATAATCCGCGCTGCCGTATGCTACGTGTCCTGCCCATCCTAACCTGCGCGATTTTATTATTCTGTTAATATTCGCTGAAGCGTACCGATTGTGCAACTCGTCATTGTGCAGTTTCCTCTATTCCCCGGTTTCCTCATCTTTCTTCGGCTCGTATATTTTTCGCAGAATCTTATTTTCGAGAACCCTAAAACGGTTTTCCTCCGCTTTAGTGAGCGCCCCCATTTCGCACCCGTACAGAACCACCGGCAGTATTATACTCCTATATATTCTTAATTTAACGTTTTTTGACAGCAGCCTTGATTTTAATAATTTACTCACGGCGTAGAAGCAGGCATACCCGAATGGAGTCTCTTGTTTATCTCGACTTTAATCTCGTTTCTACCATTTATAGTTGCGCCTAGATACCTGAATTCGCTAACCGTTAGAAAAGTAAAATTTCCAATTCTGAGATCCCCCTCCCCTTCGCAGATGCCTAGTCTATCCATAACCATATATTTTGTTTTCGATTCACCCACTTCTAGCCCTGTCTCCTCCGCCGCTTTTATGAGGGTTTCCGCGTTTCTTGCCACCGTTTCCCTATTATCCCCCACTATATCTAAATCATCTGCATAACCTAGTATCTGCGTTGTTCCATTAAGTGTTGCGCCTAATTCGTTAATCTGCATTTTTCTAACAACATACTTTAACGTTAAGGTGATGCTAAAGCCACCAGTCACCGACAAATATGAGGAACCACTTTTCTTATCCTGGTCCTGGTTCTTGAGATATTTTACTCCGAAATGCGTTATTTTAATGAAAAATGGTACCTCTACTTCATATTACTACTATGTAAGTTTTTATGCTGGATAAAATGTTAAAAAAGTAAATAAATGTAGACGAAAAGAACTGTATTTTAAGCTTTGTTACGTATACAAATTTAGAAAATGGTGACTGAAAATGCATGCAGAATCAACGAATTTATAAAAGATAAATTTTCTCGAATATTCTTGCATTTTCAGTCACCTTGTTCAACTGTTATTAACTTTGTACCAGAGTAATATTTGCATACGAAACAAAGTTTAAATTAAAGCTTCTTTCGCCTTCTTTTATTTACGTTTCGAAAAAATGTTCCAGCACCAAAACTTATATATTAATGATATGAAGTATAGGTACAATTTTTCATTAAAATAACGCAAATTTGGAGTAAAATAGCTCGTACTTCGAGAATAAGGACCCATTGGAACAAATTACAGACACTGCTGGACTTTATTTTTAGGTACTAGAAAGCACTCTCCAAAAGCCTTATCGAAAATCGGTTCTCACAGGTAAGACACTCTTCTTGTAAATGTTCGATTATGCATGCAACTGATTCTGGACATTGCAACCCTGGTAGCTTTCATGAATAATTGTGTTAGTTTCTGGAAAACTGAAGTTTACAAAAATTTCAGTAAATTCTATTCAAACGATACAAAGAATCAACAACAAATTTTAGACTACACAATATAGTTATTTAAATAAGAAATTTAAGAGTTTCAAATGACAACCTTTTATCAATAAAACTACATGTGATTAACTAAAGCCAAGAACAAAAAATAAATTAAAAAAATCTAATATTATAAATTATAAAAGAAACAGTTGCTAAGAGTGAGGCAAACGCGTATCCGAAGTACATACGTTGGAGATATTTACGCTTTCCCAGACGGTCGCGACACTTGATGGACTACAAAGCTAAAAAATTTACAGTTGAAATGGCAGATTCGCGCTTGCAGCTTTGTCGCATCGGCATAATAATAACACGTGCAGCGAGAAAAGCATCAAGTCCGCAAGCCTGAAAACACGTTGGCCCTGGCCCCTCTAGTCTCTCTCCTCACTAGCCGCATTGCGCGTTATATGTGTGCAGTGACGTGGTAAAACGCGCCCTTTACTTGTGCAAATCGCAAAAAGAGTGGAAGAGACAAGGGGGGGGGGGTGGAGAGACTCGGAACTAACTCCTCGCATTTGCCACGCGCGTACTTTCGGATATATTATACATTTATAAGCCTCAAGTGAACTTTTTTTCTTTTGCTTTTTCCCTTTCTTTTCCCCTGTATTTCACTTTGTATTGTAAATTTAAATTTTTATTTACTCATAACCATTTAGTGTTTTCAAATAAATTATTAATTATTTCCTTGCTAATAAAACAATTTATGTGGATAAATGTACAAAATTGTGTAAAAACTTAAGAAAAACGCTGTCAACTGCTTTGGTATACATACTAAGCATTCTCAAAAAGAATTTTATTAAAATTATTATAAATAAGAAAAAGCTATATAGTACTACCTATCATGGGCGAAAGACATATTTAAACTCACGAAATACAATACACACTCAAAGAAATAATCGTTTAGCAGATTTTTGTGACAACGAAAGTTATTTTCCTGTCTATCTTCATCTACTGATTTGTGCCCTACTACATTTGTAGTGTCTTTGGTCGGCGTGGTGTCAATGGTGTCATTGAATCTAAAATCATTTTCTATCTGTAAAATTAATTCAAATCTATACCTATAAAATATTGAATTATTGTTCATTTTTTTACTACAAAAATGCATAAGATACAAAAAGGCAACATTTTTCAAAATCACTCATTTAAAATTTTACTATCTTACATATACTAATTTACAAATTTCATCATTAAGATAGTATAACGTATAATTTTTGTATGCTATATTATAGATAGATACAGTTCAAGAATACAAAATAAATTATATGTCATTATTAAATCATTTTTATAAAATCACAAAATAATAATATTTTTGACATAACATAATCTTTCTAGGTTTTGGAATTTTTGGCACGATGTATAATGCATGAAGCCGGCTACAAGTGTAGAATAGTTAATCTCATATATAATAATACTTAATATCTACAAGAAAAAGAACAACAATAAAGCTTAGAGGTGTTATTTAAATTGAATAATCTCTAATATCTCAGAAGATTATGAACAAAATCGATTCAAAAATATTCAGTTACTAACCTAACAAATATTCTCTGAAATTTTCAAAGCATTACATTAAGTAATACTCAAGTTATCGTTGTTTAAGAAATGCGTTTTTTACATTTTACAACGGTAAAATTTAAGATATTATTGTGTATTGATATATAGCATAAACATTTTCTGAATGATTTCTTTTAAACATAAAACGTTTTCTAAACTCATAAAAAAGAAATCTTTTTTTGGATTTAACCCAGGCCTGTTTCCTTAATGAAAGGTTGATGCAGATAACTTTAATTGATTATACGTAATCGGAAAACGGCAATCATAGAAAAATAAAATTTCACCACACTAAAATAGTCCTCAACATTATTCAGAATCCGTACCCAGATGGTAAAACAGGTATTTAACCAAAATAAAGATAATTTATCATGAAATTGTTCACTTTGAAACACATGAGTTTTAACGGATGTTTACTATATACTGTGTGTGTGTATGTGTATGTGTGTGTGTGTGTGTGTGTGTGTGTGTGTGTGTGCGTATGTGTGTGTGTGAGTGCCTGCGTGCATGTATGTGTGTGCGTGTGTGCGGGTGTGTGTGTGTGTGTGTGGATCAGCATTGCTCTGAATGTACACGGTAAATTAATAGTACATTATGCATCAAGGGAGTAAAGTGGGCAATGTACGCACTGTGTGACGTTGCCGACCGAGCGAAGCGAGGTCGGCATTTCACACAGTGCATGCTTGCCTACTGTACTCCAGAGGTGCGTATACTACTTTTCACCACACCCCCGTAAAGAAATGACTGTACGCATCTCAGCAGGCCGTACAGTACCCCATGCTCTGCCTAGAAGTAAAGTGACTTCTGTACGCGCGACGCGCTGTTTTACCGCTCGAGACGCAGTCGAGAGCGGAAAAAGGCGCATCGCGCATGCGCAAGTCACTTTATTCCCTAGGCAGTCCATGCGGTACTGTACGGCCTGCTGAGAGGGCGCACAGTCAGCACTTTACGCGCAGTGTGGTGAAAAAGAGCATAAAATTAGCTATTTTTTACTACCCGAAATTTAAAGCAATCGGTTTCTCTTCTTTTGTTACACGCGAAAATGTCATTTTTAGTTTAATAATTCGGTAATCTATAACGGAAAATTATTGAAAAAATTTGAGTTGATCGAAAACAATATTTAATTAATCGATGTACTAACATCTGCTTACACAATATAAATTAATTTAAATATTTAAATAATTATTACCTATACTTGTTATTTTGTCATACAGTGAAATAATATTTTTTCCCAACGCAGACATGAAATGGGCCCTTTTCCATGCCTGAACGTAGCGTAGAAAATCGCGCATTTCCAGGGTGTTTGGAAAATGTGTGAAAAAATGGATTTTTCCCCGCTTCCAGCGGGAAAAAAGGTCAATTTTCAACGCTCTACTTTTATCCCCGCTGTTAATCACCTTTCAACTACATTGTGCAATACTCGAAATGCATAAAAAAGACCCTCCCTATCTGCCTTAGTTGAATAAAATACGGTGTGCAACACAGGGGGAAAAGCTATTTCAGGCTCGTGCTGAACATCTCCCCCTTGCTAGAAACAGCTCATTTTCTCTCCTTGCTGTACAATGTACTACTTTAAAATAGGTTATATTTTGTCTTATAACTTACCATGGCATCTTAAATTTTATTGATGTGATACATGTCTATAATAATTTAGTTATTAATAAACAATAGTGGTTAACATTTGTATAATATTAGATAAAATAATTTCATATTAAAGGAATAATTAATTAAATTTAAGGAAGCTAACAAGAAGGGAAAGACCACGAAGTTTTGGTCACCGATTTTAATAAAACTTAGGGATCGTTTTTTATACCTAAAATTGAAGATCAATACTCGTGGTTTTATCCAATAGGCCTTTGAACGGTAGATACGGCGTATTTTATTAACGTTGATAGTATATATATATATATATATATACATATATCTGATTTTTAGCATTGCCCATAATGTTTTTCGGATAAAACTACGGGTATTGTGCTTCATTTTAGGGTTCCAAAAGTTTATCCCCAAAGTTTCATCAGAATCCAAGACCCGAACTCCGTGGTTTCCCCTTGTATACGTGCCAATGAATTAGCAGCGTTTTCTTTTATTTTACACAAGATTTCCTAGGGTTAAAATATTGTTTTTCCCCACACCTCCACCGAAAGTACCACTTTTTCTCCCGGGCGCCTGGAGAGAAATGTGTATTTTCGGTGCTGGTGTGAGGAAAAATAGTATTCGCACCATGGGAGGTAAAATAGCAACCCCATAGAACGTGTAAAATGCAACCCTCGCCTTCGCCTCGGGTGGCATTTTACACGTGCTATGGAATCGCCAATTCTTTATCTCCCCTGATGCGTAATATACTATTTCGAAAAAATTAACATTATGAGCAGAGCACTTAAAACTGTTAAGAAAAACCGTTGCACGATCTACCAAAGTACCTATCCTTCGAGACGTTACAGTTATCGATTGTAAGAAAAAAGAAGAAAATGCTCAATATATGCGAAAGTAATGACAAAAAGCATATAAGCGTACGTAGGACGAAAAGTGAACGTAAAGTGCTGTAGTATATTACGAGGGCGGATGTTATAAAGCGGTTGGGCCGCTAAAGACATTTAACGCACTAGTATGCCCTGCGCGAATACCATAATTGTACATATCAAAAAATTATAATTAGTTTTAAACGTTTGTCTTTGCCAAGAGTGCGCAGAGCTACTAAAACCTTTTTTTCTCGCTCTATAGAGACGAATTTTTGACTTGATAAACTATGAGCACTGATTTGGGGGGTTATATTTGATAATTGAGCTTTTCTACAGCATTTAATGCAGAACTAGCAGGGAGTTTAGTGCATACATTTTTTTAGATTTGGTAAGTATAAGAAATCATTATTTTCAATCATCAAGTAATTCTCATTTCAAACACATGATTTGTGCATGATATGTGCAATAAAAAATGTAAGGGTTATGAAATAAGTCGTCAATACTTCAAAAATCAATAAGCTAATGTAAGTAACGCTTTGGGGCACATCGATGTTTTATTCATAAAAAGAAAAGAAAAGTTGTAATCGCAAATGGGATTGAAGACGTTCTTCACGTACGTACGTGGTATACATTTTTTTATGCGACAGTATAAGTATACACGTCCACGTATGTCTATCTTTTTCGCTCACCCCTTGATACATTACTGTACAAATACGATTTGTTTCTCCCCCTTATTCCTTTCCCGTGTGTATACATTATATGACGCACTGTATTATATGTTCCCTTATGTCTGCGGATCTTATACCTTCGCATTCACGCTCTGCCTTTTCGTGCGGCTTCTTGAATAGGAACATTTCAACGATTTTTCACGACATTTGAGCATACTACAACTTCCAGAAATTGTGGCCTACATGCACAATTTATTAACCAAAATTATCAGCTGTTAAAGAATATTTAGAACGTATAAAGTTAATACTGTATGAATATGTCATTTTGAGTATATCTGGACTTTTATTTTTGTTTTTCTCAAAGACTAATATACAATATATACTTAAATCAAACTATAATACAAACAATATTATAAATCAAGAAATTTTTACCTACCAATAATCCGTCAATAAACCTGCCATGTACATTTTTTACATTGATCTTACATTTGGAAATATTCTGACGTAGTTTACCAATTTTATCAGCTTATTTTTTTAAACCGCAATTTATTAATAACTTTTTCGTTAATACGGTAGTTAATTTGATATACACCAATATCAAAGTAATATTCATGGTTTATTCTTTCACAGAGAGGATAAAATCGCGTATTCTGCACCCTTAACAGAATCGACAACTATTAATCAGAGTAAAAGAAGGAATTATTGGCAAAGTTCTGTTTTAGGGACCATAATTGACGTATATATATATACGGTTTCTGCGAGGGGTAAAAAAAGCTCCCCTGGGCCGTCCTTAGGTTAAAGTGTATCCATTGTTCTAGAATAAAATCAAACACCGGAGGGCTCAAGACTTCTTTGTATATTGTACAATATTTTTTCGTTTGATTCTTTTTTTATTTAATCAATTGAATAGTTATACATTTTACATTTGGGTACCACTCGGGTTGGTAATCTTCGCTATATAATCCTAATCACATTTAGACCGTGTTTTAGATAAGAATTACGATACGCAGACTAGAATCGATAAAATATTATGTAATGTTATTTATACAGATATCAAATGGTATATATACATATGGGTGACACTCTGGAAAATCGAAAGCAAAAAAAAATTTTCTTTTGGAACTACGGCAACAAGGTTTTGTTTGGTATGTAGAATGCTCGTGAATTTTTCCACATTTTTTTAAATCCTTAGGTTTAAAGTTGGCAAGGCTATATATATATATATATATATATATATATATATATATATATATATATATATATATATATATATATGTATATAAAAAATATATATTTATGTTTTAAAAAATTTCATTCTAATAATTTTGTACGATGCCGTTGTCTTCAACGTTTCACACTTCATACATAGGTTCATATCTGCTCAATGTAGGGCTAGCGAGTTTGGGTTTTGTCTAAATATAAGTATTTTTAAAATTATAAATAATTATTCAGTACTCGGTCGGTACAAATCAAGGCGGGAAATTTGAATTCTTAATTGACTTTCGGATCCCCTTAAATCTTTTAAAAAAGTAGCAACAAAGGAATTATAGCAAATTTATTTTGATTCTCCTTTCGATTAATTACTCATTTTAAAACTTAATATCCTTAAAAAAAAGTGAGTTTGACCACTCCGAACCATTACACCAACAACCATGAAAATAGCTTTTTCTAGTACAAAAGTGACTGCTATAGTCGCAAAATGACAAAAATGCAATATTTATATAAAAAATCAAAATAACATGAAATATTAAAAAAAAAAAAATTAAAATGCACATTTTGGCAATAAAGTCATATTTAGTTTCAAACAATTTTAAATATATGGGCATAAAAAAATCTGAAAAAATTCACGACCATTTTACATATATGTAAAATTTTTATTTTTTTATATAAATATTGCAATTTTGCCATTTTGCGACTATAGCAGTCAGTTTTGTACTGAGAAAAGCTATCTTCATGATGTTTGGTGTAATGATTCGAGTGATTAAACCTATACTTTTTTAAGGATTTTAATTTTTTTAACAAATTTAATTTTGTTAAATAAATGGAGGTTGAAATTTGCTTAAAAAATGTTAAAATGACTATATCAACTTTGAACCTAACGGTTTCACAAAATCTGAAAAAGTTCACATATATTCTACATACCAAGAAAAGCGTTTATCCGAAAAAATAAAAAAAAAATTGTTTAAAGTCGATTACCCAGAGTCATCCATATATATATATATATATATAAGAATTATATTTAAGCAAGAAATTTGGAAAATTTGAAAGTTCTAATTAACGATGTTTAAAATACTATTTTTGTAAACTTTAAATTTGTGTTTCTATTTTTTCTAATATAGGTAATATTATTTATCATTATTCTACATTTAAAATTCGATGTACTAGCTAAACTAAGGTTACTCGTTCGGGAGTTTCGACATTTTACTTTCGGTATTTACATATGTCGTTTCTAATATATATTTGAATCTAATAATTGAATATGCGCATTCTTCATTAACTGTCTACTGATCGGACCCCACCCATTCGTAGTTGGTCTAATCATTCCGAAAATATGATTTGTCTATATTACAAATTTCGAAAAATATGGAATTCGAAAAATATTGGTTGGTATTAAATTACGAAATTAAGTGGCGAATACTTGCCGAACTATGATTTAAGGTAGCTTATTAATTAAAAAAATGTGGTCCCAAATTTTCATTTATTATAACTTTATAAATACTTGAGAATTTTTTTAAATTGGTTCGCGGGAGTTGTGATCGAAAAGAGCATGTGCAAAAATGCTTATGTTTACTAAATATTAACACACTATCCTACATAAGTTTCAATAGACTGATTTAAAAAATTAATACTTTGTGAAAATATATGTTTCGGACAACATATATGTTTTGGACAACTGGAATCCAAAGGGAGAAATGTTAGAAAAATTGGTATAATGTTATAAATGGCCTTGAAACCATTCTTGTTGAAAAATTCAGAAAATTTGCAAAAATAAAGCTATTTGATATTTTTTAAAAAGATTTAATTTTGTCGAATAAATACAGGTTGAAATTTGCTAGAAAGTGCTAAAAATGACTACATGCTTACATTTAGCCTTGAACAACTTTAAAGGTAAGGGTTTAAAAAAATCTGAAAAAATTCCCGAGCATTCTACGTACTAAATGAAACCTTTTTGCCGGAGTTCCAGAAAAGAAATTTTTTTATCTTGATTTCCCAGATAATTTTGCTTATGTTAAATTGCGTTTTATACAGAAGTTTGAAATTTAATGTTAATACTAAAGAAATTTACTAGGTATACAGCGTGAATGTTTCAATTGTTTGTGTCACTAATTAATACGTAGAGTAGTGTAAATTTGTAATTTATGACGTTAACGCTGAGTCGGGAAATTGTGCATGCAAGCAGAAGCTTCGAGGGTGTAATCAACATACAGACCAACGCTAAGAGGTTGGAGGGTTGGCTTTGTCCCTTGGGCCTGTCTTGCTCTATTCTCCCCTAATTAACTATGCGTAATTTACATATAAATTATAACAGGGAACATACGGAAATTATATGCATGAGATTCTTATCTGCAGCATTTTCATATTTCATATCTAAAATCGATTAATTTAGGATATTTTAGCTTATTTTCTAAATGATATTCAGTATATAAGAAATGACAAATCCTAATAATATTACTCGTTTCTACATTTCAGAGGGAAATACTGTTAAACCTTAAAAACAATATATATTATACCTTACCTTATATGAGCGGTTTAAATGTAAGTTAATCTTATTGTGTATGTTCACAATTTTCTGAATTACTAAACTCTAACTAGAAGAGGAACTAACTAGGATACATATGAGAAACGTATTTAGATGCGGCTTTAGCGAGGGCTTCAGAAAATGTTTTCTGATAGGTCTACCTAAACTTGAAACCCATAGTAGTACCCGTAGTTTGATCACATAAGGCCCTTGTTCAGCAGCGTTCAGTATAGGATGAGCAGTTGTAATGTTTTGCATCCTCGTAGAGGAAGCTTTGTAATGGTAAAAAAAAAGTTTTTAAAAATAATGTTAAAAACATGTTTTGAGATACTGAGAATCAAAATACACTATTTTTAGAAAATTAGAAAATTTATTCTGTATGGATGTGTGTGTATACTATTACAATCATAATGACAACGTTTGGATTAGCTTATTTTTTTTACATAAACTGATAAAACAGTTAAGTTAAGTCGTTATTCCAGGAGCTTTGCAGTTAAGGTGATGCTAAAGCCACCTGTCCCCGACAAATACGAGGATCCACTTTTCTAATTTCATTTTCAATTTAGAGTAAATATCTCTATGAAAAGTTGTTGTTCCAACTAAAAAGAACAACTTTTCATAGAGATAATTTCTTAAAATTGAAAAATGAATGAAAAAGTGGTTCCCCGTATTTACCAGTAACACGGAGTTTAACATCACCTTAAGTGCTTGTACGGGCACAACAAAATTAAGTTGTTTCGCGATGCTATTTGATTAAATATATAATCCAGATCATCAAAAGAATCTTTGTACAATTACATTATATTGAAAATATTAAAAAAATACAAGGCGTAATATATCTATATAGCATATATATCTCATGGGTATTTACTCCACAACTTATTGTATATTTAAATTTGCTCAGCACAACACTTACAGTAGTTTAATTAAGGGGTATGAGCGAAGAGTAATTTTAAATTTTAAGACCCAAATCTTTTTGGTAATTGTTAATAAAGATTATTGGAGTCCACAGACAAATTTTCAGTATAGGTTACCTGGCATTTCGAGAAGATATTTAAATCTAAAGTTCTCCCGTTTAGCCCGTTTAATATACAATAACCGCATTTTTCGCGTTTGAAATGAAAAGTTCATGCACTTGTAGAAAACTTTGGTAGAATATTAAATTATAAAATTAATCCTTAGCTTTGAAAGTTTACGTACATGCAATAAAAAAATAGGGTTGCCTGGCGTTTTAGAGAGATATTTATAGAATAACGCAAAAAAAAATACTCAAAACAGTGAAACACCTTAGAGGTTAGAGTCAAATCAATGTCTATAGTGAACTTTTCAGAAAGAAATAAGATAAATATGCATTTGATATAAATATCAATATTCAAAGTTTTTTAAATGTTTTATTTGTTAACAGGATACATTTTCATAAACTTCTATATTAAATAACTATTTTCATAATGATAATGTATTATGCATTTTTTCAGAGTTTAATAAATTATGGACTAATTGCCTGGGGAGGAGAATATAGTAATACCCTAAACCAAATACAAAGAATTCAAAACAAAATATGAAAAATCATAAATAAAAATCGATTCTCAGAGCAATGTCTCCCTCTTTCTGTAACCCAATTATTCCTTTTAGAATCTATTTAATTTCATTATGAAACACTAAAAGAAATATATAAGTCCAAAACAAGCAATACTAGAAATAAAAGTATTCAATTACCGAAAATAACTAAAACAATAGGTAAAAAAACAGTTACGTAGTAGCTATAAAAGTGTTCAACGAGGTAACAAATGATCTCAACTCATTAACTACTAATAAAGTTAATACAAAGAAAAAATTAAAACGATTTGTAATGAATCTTCAAGTTTAGATATAACTATCAGCTTAGATCACTTTGTGTGGAAATTTTATCTAATGTTAACAATAAATTTTTATTTTATTCTTTTTTGTTTAATATTTTTATTTTTTATTTTTAAGTTAGTTTTTAAAGTAGTATTTGAGTCTTTTGGTTTCTTCTCTAGGTTATATAATCCAGCCTACGTACAGGTAATTTTATTTACCTCTTTAGGATTTACTTGTAAATACCAATGTAAAGGTAACTCATTTTTATCTCTATTGGTTAAACATGTAAATTTTCTTTCTGGTCTAATAAATAAATAAATAAGATGCTGTTTTGACTAGTATGCTGCTCGGACCTCCTTAAATTCTTATTTATTTTTTAAAATTTATATCTAATTACTATGTAACTTATATGTCTATAATTCCCCGATATATTTTGTTGGTGTAGTCGTGAATATGATTTATCCGTTATAAATCTTATATTGACAAATTTTTTATCTTACAAATTCTATTTTAAAAAGTGCAAATGAAAGAATCAATCAATAAATTTATCGCAATTATTTTACACAAATTAAAGTGATTTATCTACTCTAAAAATAAAACGACGTGATTTATCAGCTGATCAATACATATATAATGAATTTATATTTGGGCATAAATAGAATTTTTTAAAATTATTTTTCTTAACGATATTTTAGCTGATTAATCAGATTATTTCATATGATAATTAAAATCAGGTGATATACCAAAGCAGATAATATATCATGTCGGCACATCAAATGATAAATCACTTAATTCATTGCTTGTTTTTCTCCTGGATTTAAGTTTAGTTATATTTCCGTCAAGGGTTCAGTTGAGTGGTTATTCCAGTCAAATATGCAGTTAAATGGTTATTCCGGACGTAAAATACATCAAAGTGCAGTTAAATAGTTATGCACTAGGCTGGCATTAGCACATACGTGCGTTTCGGAACCTCATATGACTTTATAACGAAAAAGGGTCACAAAAACATGTCAAATTCGATGTAAACTCAATTTTGAAAAAAATTCTGTTATGGGGATAGATAAACTTTTAAATTTAAAATTAATTGATAATACATTCTAAGGTAAAACTAAGGTACTCATCATATATTGCCTATTTATTTCGGTAAATTTGAACAATTTATCAAAATATAACTAAAAAATTTTTTTAATTTTTTTTATAGTCGTTAGGTTTCTTTGATTAGCTATAATGAAAACCTCTATATGTCTTGGGCTCTATATGTGATCGTCGCTTGACGCTTTCAAGGATTTATTATGTTCAAAATACATGTAGTTATGATATGAGTGTGGAAATTTGTATATAAAAATTATTGATTAAAGTTATAGTCTATTTAAGCCATATTCCATAATACAATTTCAGATAATCGAAGAACTTTCACTGAAATAGACTATAACTTTGGTCAATAACTTTTATATACAAATTCCTACACTTATATCATAACTACATATATGAAAGTGTCAATTCGATCACATTGGCTCTCTAAACCTTGCGGTAGCCCAATAAATATAGAGGTATTTATTAAAACCAATTAAAGAGACCTATTGACCTTCAAAAACAATTTTTTTAGTTATATTTTGATAAAATGTTCAAATTTACCGGAAAACAGGTAATATATGATGAGTGACTTATTTTTACTTTAAAATATATTATTATTTAATTTAAAAATTAAAGGTGTATATGTCCTCTTAAGACTTTATTCCTCTTAATAGTCTCTAAATTTTTTGGAGTGGTAATGTCACTGCAGCGACTGTATTTTCATAATTTTGTATTGAACTTCAACTTCCAGTCCAAAAATGTGAAAGAGCAGTCTGAAAGAACAGTCAGTGAATAGATAATATAGATAGAGAGATATGATTTTTCTTTGTACAAAAAGAAAAAATATATTGTCAAATAAAATTTTTACTCAAGAAATGTTGATAGATTAAGCATACTTGTGCAGAAAAGACACTCAATTATTGAATGTTTACCCATGAGTTAAGTGTACTTAGTACATACAGTTTACGGAATAGTCGATTTTATTTGACTGTTGAGTGAAATTAGACTGAATTAAGTGTCTTCTCCCCTGGATATAGGTATATACAGGAGTTAGGTAGGTCTATCTTGTTAGTGGCCGCCGATATTCAATAACATGAAACGAACTTTGAAAGAATCGACTATTAAGTTTCTAATAGCATGATTGCGATGCTCCATTTCTCTTTAGGTAATAAGCCGTCCCTTGTATTGTATATTCGTAGATTCGTACGATCCTGAGTGCAGGAGTTGTACATCGCGTTGTACATACATAAGAGGCTCGCTGGGGCAATACCTATTCGAAATGAGATTCCGAGACTCGTCTCTATTAGTGGAACATGTCCAACAGCCAAATGTCCACGTTATCCGGCTGTGGCCGAATTACGGCCAAATATACATCGCAAATTTGGCTGATGATGCTGATGCTGCTGATCAACTACCCTTGCAATGCAAATGCTAAACTACTTGTTAACCCAGCGGAAAATCGACTTATTTACTTATTTGTATATTACCTATATTACTTTTTTATTTAATCGCATTATCGTATTTAGCGGATTGAATTAAACTTGTCAAAGCATTGAGTTGATTGATGTTGAAAGAAAAAACAAGTGGTTCATGGAAAAACGACAATTTCAATGATGTTTATCAAGTGAAAATTTCAAGGCTCAATCTAAATAACAGTCGAGTTTGAATAATTAAATGTTCTAAATATATACCCATAGCAGAGTTGAGCATATCTTGCGCACAATGACGCCTCTGCAGAATGGAGGAGGATCTTGTCATTGTGGTAGAGGATACGCGTTCGTTCAGTTGCCCCTCTCTCCCCCGTCCCCGTCATCACTCTCTCTCTCTCTCTCTCTCTCTCTCTTTCTCTCCCTCTCTCTCAGCTCCAGTCGGCTCCAGATCACAATAGATTTCAATTCCAATTTGTCTCTCCCTCGCGTCGCACGCCCCCTCCCACCATCTAGTAGATCTGTATCTCTCTCTCTCTTTCTCTCTCTCTCTAACTCTCTTTTGATACTTAACATTGTCAGTTAAAACGACTTTTCTCCCTCCCTCAGTCTCTCTCGAGCCTATATACCTATGTGGCGAGCCTGGAGGATCGTCCTCGCCCGAGCTCTTCACTAAACTTGCCGACTTGCGAACTGCGATCGAAGGGCCATACATCGACTCGAAACGCTTCGAGACTAAAATGCCTATGCAAAAATATTCCTGCCAGATGACTAGCTGAGCACCATACATGCATCCCCTAGCTGAAATATCAACACTCAATTTTCAAATTTACATTATATGTAACACCTTTTCGATCATCAGATCAGAGTTCATATCGACTAAAACATCAAATCTTTACTTATTGTTATAGTAGTTACACCTCGCACCTCAGAGAGACCTCAAGATATTCGATAAGTAACGTTAAGAATATCAAATAATTTTATCTACTAAACTAAAATTTTCCTTTCGGAAAAGTACGGTACTTTTAACATATTTTCAGAGGAATTTGAACTTATTATCTCATTTCAATGTTCCTCAATTCTTTAAAGCAGAATAATACTAAATATTACCAGAATTAATTGTTTATCTACCATGGGTTTGCAGGAGCAGTTTTTAATGAATTGAGTTGATAATCTCGGAAAATCTTCAAAACTTGGATAATTAGGGGTACCAAAATAAAAAGGTTTGGAAATATTTCGAAGACAATTTCGGTAAATATTTCATCTAATTAGTACACAAATTATCTGTGCTGCTTATAGCAGGCAAAACGTTAATAAAGAACCTATACAATTGATCGGAACATAATAAATCCATTAAATTAATATGAGCATACAGAATCCATAAAATCTAAAGTATTCAAACAATAATTTTTTACTTTATAAAGTGAAAACATAAAACAAGTGACTTTTTAAAATTGTTACTGCCGAATTTCTGATAAAATCTTGATTTTATCACTGATTTTAACGAATATGACCCTGAGTTTTTTGCTTCCTCATAGAGGAAGTTTTGTGATAGTAAAAAAGGTTATGCTAAAATCATTGTTGAAAGATATTTTGAGACATTATAGGAATCAAAATACACTAGGTATTTTAGAAAATGTCTGTATGGATGTGTGTGTGTGTGTGTGTGCGTGTGTGTGTGCGTGCGTGCGTGCGTGCATGATAATTCCTCAAAATAAAAATTTGCGCAGATTTCCGATTTTTTGTAAAATAAAAATTTGACAAAAAATCTTATGTAGTTTGAAGTTTGTTTAGAAAAGCGTAAAATAAAATGGAAAAATCGTTAAAAATGAAAAACGCACATTAAAATGTTATGTGTGTAGAATATTTTGTGTAAAATTTTACCGAAAATTAGTTAAATAAGCGTGTTAGAGAAATGACATGTATAATAATTGTTGTAGTTGTTTTGCAAATGAAAATTGAAAATTGATGCAAATGAATGACATATTAATAAAAGTGCTCCTTTGTATCGTGAAAGATATAAGTGATAGGTATAAGATGCATAAGAATGAGGTGGGGGCCGGAGGGTGGAAACGAACGGGAGGGTCAGAGCTCAGAGCACGCGGAGAACGCGGAATGAATTATTAAGCGTCGATAGCCCGTGCTAATCCTATACTGTAGTGGTAGTCACTATAGTGATAGTTGATATACACAGGGCTTCCTGGCTGGCAGTGCTGGCACCGGCCGCAGTCCAGACGAGCGGAGCAGAGTGCAGTCGGCTGCAGGAGCAGAGGGCTCGGCACTCGGCGCTGCCCCCTCCATTTCAGCTCGGCGTTTCGCGCGCGTCCATTGGCGCGCTCGGACACGCTCACCACTGGCCACCACGACTACGCTAGTAGGTACGCAAGTACGCTCACACGGCAAATGGCCGAAAAAAAACAAGCGTCGATTCACTGACCTATGACTGCCTCTATGATTGCTTACTTATGAATTTATGATTATGTATATGTATCCGAGCTTCGCTTGGAAATTCGAATCAGCTGAGTATTTGCATGTAACATAGCGCTTGTCTAGGAAGCGAGACGGTCAAAAAAACCCAAGCCCTGAGTTAGCTGGAGAGCCAAGAGGAGAGAGAGAGTAAAAACAGGCAGAGAGCTATAGCTACTCGCTCTCCGTCAACTGTCGAGCCGAGAGCCGAGAGGAGGAGGAGGAGGACGGCCATTTTGCGCGTGTGCGCGCGCGCCTTAAAAAACACGCACAGTCGCACACCGAGATCGAGCCGCGGAGTGCAGAGCGAGTGTGAATGCGAGCGAGCGAGAGACGCAGCAGCACCGAGATGATCCGAGCAGCACTGGTCAGGCGCTAGTGTCGCGCTCACTGCTCGCAAACAGCAAACTGCTTATAGCAAGGCTTAGGGCTATACACTCGCACCAGTCGCACCTCCCGACGTAAACATTCTCAACTCGAGTGCAGCCGCGTCTCGCGTGTCTTCTCGTCTCACCTGGACTTTATACCTACCTTCGACACTGCCTCTACTGCTGCTGCTGCTGCTGTTGCTATTCACTTAAACTTTATTGTCCACGAGGTGAGATCAGACTTCGGCCTGGGAGAGCACCTGTTTTTTTTTGCCCTCCCTCCCCCAGCTGCATTCCTCTCCCCAACTCCCCAACTCCGAAACTCGCTGTGTCCTTTACAGCCGACAGCGGATCTCCGCTCTCGCGCCGATAAACAAATGCAAGTGCGGCTGCGGATCAGCAGATTGGAGCAAAGTGCCAAGTGCCAACTGCCAACTGCCAACTGCCAAGTGCCAAGTGCCAAGTGCCAAGTGCCAAGTGCCAAGTGCTAAGTGCTTAGATTTGTGTATAGGAGGGCGCGCGCGTTCTCGTTTCGCGCCAATTTCGTCTCTCTCGCTCTCATCTCCCATTCTTTCCCATATCACCTCGTATTTGCCCATACATCACCTTGATGTCCTTGCTGCCCCTGCTGCCCACAGACGCACGCCTCGCACCCGGAGAACAACAGCTGGCCAGTCCTCCTCAACGTCGGCCTGCAGACAGTACCTATCACCTATCTATATAACACACACCCAGCACTACCTTCACATTTACATCTACTCCCTAGCTCTATTCTATTCTGTTCTTTCTTTACCTACATTCATCACATCTTTACTCTTCTTCTTCTTCTTCTTCTATCACTAATTCACTTTATTCTCAAATCATTATTTTTGCCTTGCAGCTCTTCATTACTCTCTTTTTAGGTTAAACCGAGCTCTAGCTGCACTTACACATTGTTTACCTCTTCAACAATTCAGCATTTTCTTCTCGTACGGTTCAACGTTAACTTACTCCCAATAACCTACTCTCTATCTCCTTAAACCATCACATTTACTTTGTCATACACTTTTTCATCTCTCGCTCTCTCTCTACCTCTCTATCTCTATCTCTATCTCTACCTCACTGACAATCTTACGTCTACAAGTATTTTATTATCATTCCTCAGCAGAAATTACAATTTTAACATTTATCCTACTCTTTTTGCACACAAATTTCATGTCTTTCTACATTGCTGTCAAGTTTCTAAATATAAAATTAAATATTTTTATCAAAGTCGATTGGACACAATCTATTATATTACTTGATAATTATGTAATATTATTTTTAACAACACTTTTATAAGTTTATTACTTAAAAGTTTGAACCAATAAGCTTTAGATTCTGTCCATTTTTAGTTTAAAGCAAAAATAACTTAGTTTATAGCGCCACTGTAAGTTTATCAATATTCTTCAAGAAATACAGAAATTTGCATGATTTATGTGGTTCAGTAAGCATCTAAATGCTTCAAACTATTGATATTATTAAAATTAAATATTATTTTTCTATTATTACTAAAAATTCAAATAGTAAATACTTTACTAACAAAAATAAAAATGTATACAATTGTTATACAATTGACATTAAAAATACAAATATTTCTTTAAAATACATGACTAGTGGTATGTAAATTATTAACCAAAATAACCTCTTCTTTTAGATATACAGCAGTTTTGACTTTGGTGACCAGTGAAATATTATTCATTATCCATTGATGTGTAGTCATTGACAGTGAAATGAGATCTCAGTTGTACAAAAAGAAACATTTGCATAAATGTTATTTTATCTTGTAAACTCAGTGAAATTTGTACTGAAAATATGTTCAGTAATACAATAAAATTTGTCAAACTGTGAAAGCCTTTAAAGTGGCGACACAAATTACGAGGGATGAAATTATCTACAAACACAGTGGACGTAAGATAAGCCAAAACATGTCTGGTGACTCGGGGTGGAATGCCGTTATCCATCATCCATCCGAACTGGAATTGCAAAATTGGGATTGGGATGGTAACGATGGAGAACCAGAACATGAATTACCCTCAACCGTTGATATGGATGCCATCAAAGATGGTGGCAATTGGAATCCAGTTACCGGTAGGAATGATACATCGAGTAGAAATTTATGTTTGTTATGAATACGAATCAAAGTCATGACTACAGTATTTAAATCCTATTTTTTATATTAAAATTTATAAAAATTTTGTTACATTTTATAACGTTGCAAAAAAAAATTTTTTTAATTATTTTTTTGGGCTAATTTTATAATTCCAATTTACACTTTTATTGAAATGGTAGTCATGTGAGAAATTTCCTAAAATTTGTCTATCGTTTTTCATTTCTAAAACTTGTAGAAATTGGCTAATACATTAACCACAACAAATGTATTAAAAAGTATGTAGTAAGAAACATAGATTTAAGAAAATTCACCATTCAAAATTTGTCATTTCACACTGTATTCGTTGCAATGTTTATTTTACACATTTCTAAAAGCAGTCCTCATTTCTTTTTACTATACCTAGAATGGGGAACAGCTTTTAGAAACTTGAAAATTTAAAAATACAACAAATATAGTGCAAATTTTGTTTAGTACACTAGTATGACCTGCTCTTAAATGACTTAAATAATCTGTACTACAGTACTAATTACTCTCGTGTTTTACTGTATAGGTGTAACTACAATAAATTCAGATGATGATTCGGATTCAGATGAAGATAGTTCTGGTGGAAGCGACGGTAGTTGTTCTTATTCGGATTCAAATTCCGATACAGACAATGATAGCAGCGATGGGGACAGTGAATCAAATTCTGACTGTACGTCAGATCATAGCGAGCAAACATTTTCAATTCGCGAAACAAACTTTGAACAGGTAATATATTCTGAAATTATAAGAGAGAGATTTATATTTTACTTGTTTCAATAATTACTATTGTATTTGAAAAATGACTTGTAGGGTGGATTGAAGTTAAGAATAAGTATGAAGGTACCCAGAAAGGAGGATTTGGAAAAGTTAAGATGTGAGAGAGCAAGGCGTTTATTACCTAGGAGAACTAAAAGTCTCATTGCTAAGGTAAAGTAATGTGTAAAATTAATATGTAATGCAGTTAAAAATGTTAAAAATTTGGTTTACTTTTAGACATCTGACTGCAGTACGGATGATTCCGATGATTCATTAAATCAGACCATAGCACCGTACTCTCCAATTCAACAGACTCTGCTTCAGCAACAAGCGCTACAAGCATCCCTAGCCAAACAGAAAAATTTGGCTCAGCAGCAGCAGCAGCAACAGCAACAGCAGCAGCAACAACAGCAACAGCAGAAGCAACAGCAACAACAGCCACATAAGAAACCTAATGAACAAACAAATACGGTGAGAATTCTGGTTACTATTAAGTTTGTTGTTATCTGAAAATATTTAATTAATGTGGTGTTTCGTTAGGCAACTCCTCAGGCTGTGTCGGAAAAGGCGGAGAAAGTGGAGAAAGTGGATAAGGGCGAGAGAGCAGAAAAGGCAGATAAAGTGGAAAAAGTGGAAAAAGAAGAGCAGCAGCAGCAACAGCAGGTTTTAGAGGAGATCCAGCAGGAGGACCTTGCGGCGATCCTGCCCGAGCAGGATCAGGAGGAGACGGGCTTCGATGGGTTCGAGGACACGGAGAGCGGCCGACTGGTCTCGAAGGCGATCGAGCGCATGTCCCTGGGCGCTGACTCGGACTCGTCGGAGAACGTGAGCGAGCGGCAGCCGGTGCCGGTTTACAGTTCCTCGCTGCTGCAGCAGTTCGTCGAGAAGACGGCCCTGTTGTCGGAGCCGCGCTGCAAGCGTCGCAGCAGCAAGCAGCCCGCCCCCGGCAAGAAGCAGCAGCAGCAGCCCAGCGAGAGCAGAGAGCCAGAGCCGGCGGCCAGTGCCGAGTACGTCGGCAGCTCCTCGAACGTCTCGCCGGACTCGGGCATACAGTCGGTGGACAACAGTCCCCTGCACCTGCTCAGCCCCCAAAGTCCGCCCGGCAGTGCGCTCCTGCCCACTGCCGCCGCGCTCCCTCCCCCCAACGCCAAAGGTCAGCAACACAAGTCTTTATATCTTATAAAATGAGTCATTGCACTCGAGGGCTGAAATAACGAGGCGAAAATCGATTGTAGCTTTAGCTCCGGCGACAGCAGCGAGCACGCCGATGGCGCTGGCGGCCAACTCGAAGCCGGTGGTGAACGTCGACCGGGTGCTCAACCCGCCGAAGCGCAAGCCCGGCAGGCCGGCCAAGCTCGCGGCCTCCTCGACGACACAGCCACGCGGCCCCGGCAGGCCCGCCAAGCCCAAGCCCCAACCCCAGTCCCAGCCCCAGCCCCAGAAAAAGGAGACCATGCTCAGCCCCTGTCTCAAGAGGGCCAAAGTCCTCGTGGCGCAGTGCAGCAGGCCGCTCGTTAAGCAGCCGCACCAGCCCGACGATGCGGAGAGCGAGGAAACGCTCGACAAGAGGTTGAAGGCCAGAAAGCCCTCACTCAGGAGATCCACCGATACTAATGGTTACCCATACTTACATTACAAACCATTACAATACCTAAATACCTCCTTCTTCTTCTTCTTCTTCTACAGAATTCTACAATAAATAAACCGCCAGTCAATGCTATTTACTTTAATAAAACTTCTCATTTATTCACTATCACTGCCGAGGAACTAAATTGATTCTTTTAAATGCAGCAGCAACTACAAAGCAGAATGCAACTGGCCAACTTCCACAGCAGCAGCAGGAACTAGAAGACGCAAAGGTGTGCCTGAGCCGCAAGAAGTGCCTAAATAAGCCGGCGACCGTCAGCAGTGGCGCCGGCAAGCGCGTCAAGGAAACGACGACGAGTGTGCCAACCACGAACCAGGGCGCAGAGGAACAGCCCGGCATCTGCAAAAGAATAAGGCGGGAAAAGCAGGCAGCCGCGAGGAAGGAAATCTCACAGACCAACGCGCCCAAGTCGACGAGTACGGAGCGCCTCGAGGACAGCACGGGTAACGACATTATCATGCTTATATATATTATAAACAGCAGAGTACTAGCTAACCGAATGCCAATGGCTCACTCGTTTATATACTATTACTTACAAAATATTATGTCAATCGTTTCCTCAATACAGAACTCTTAAAACGTCCGTTATAAACTGACTTTGAAATTATACAATTTGTTAAATGTTCAGGCAAGCTAGACAGTAAGAAGAGCTCGAAGGAGAACAGGTTGGACCCGGCCAGTCTGGGCAAGCGGCAGCAACCGACGCGCAAGACTCAGCAGCAACAACAACAACAACAACAACAACAGCAGCAACAACAACAACAACAACAACAACAACAACAACAACAACAACAACAACAGCAGCAGCAGCAGACTCTGCCGGCATCGCGACGCGTGCTCAAGGAAAACAAAGCTAATAAGAAGGCTACTACGACGAACAACAATAACAACAACAATAATAATAACAATAGCGACGATGCCGACAATATACTGGAGACGAGCGGCGTCGGAGTGCAGACAATTATATCCTTGCCCGTTATTAATCCAATGAAGAGCAGCGATTCAATCCTGGACGGCAGCAGCACAGATAAGAAGGTATGTTACGATTTATGGGAAAAATGCGGCTGTACTTGTATGCACACTGCGCAGTAATATACGTAGTAATACTACGCAGTAATATACGCAGTAATACAGTATATACGTAATATTTACTTGATAAAAAAATTGTATTAGTAAGAGACACCAATAATTAAAAGGTAAAAACAACAGTTAGTCACGTAAAAAGTAATAAAAAAGTCGAATATACTTTTACTAAAACTAATGGAAACTTTTTTAATATTCATTCAACGTGTAAAACTTACAAAACAAACAGTTTTTGGTAAAAAACATATAATTTTTTAAGATTTCCATTTTGATTTTTTTCGATTATTTATGCCTAAATTATTTATAACTTTTTAAACTAATTAATTTTATAGCTCCAAACTTTTATATAATAACTATAATTATATTTAATGAGTTTAAAAAAAGTTTTTTGGGCTGGAAATATAACATTGATAAAGTTGTAAATGACTGAATTTTAAGTGGGATCTCACAGACGCCAGCTCCGTAGTAAAGGGTTAAGTAGGCAACTTGCATACATCCGAATAAAATGAGTTTTATGGTTTTAATCGATAAAGATGAGAACATTACTTAAAAGTATTTTATTTACATACATACTCGGATCTATGTTTAATCCACACCACGTGACTTATATATCGCGAGACAATAGAATACCTGATCAATAACGCATTTGTACACACAAAGAATATTCAAACTCAAGGCAATAGATATGAACACTGGTATAAAATGATATAAATTGTAAATGGGCGGATGAAGTTGCTTGTTGTTATGTTGTTTGGATCTAGATCTTTTTCCGCTCGACTCGCTATAGGCTATAGATGTACTTACAGGATAGTATCGCGGCAGAGCGTGCGAATTGGCAGCCGTAAATTCGTAGTGGGCTCCTCGCTGGTGAAACGAGCCCCCGCGAAAATTGATTAGCGCGCGGCCGACTAGCTTTCTCCATTAGAGAAAGGGTCGTTCCAGCTGGTAGCAGCCTATTAGGGGGAGATTTTTGCGCTCGTGTGCTTCGCACTGGCGCTATGCTGGCCGGACGCACCGACTCTCATGAAAGATGCATGACACCCTCGACGACAACGAGTGACGAGCACGAGAAGCCGGCAAATCGCCCGTTCAAACGGGAGACGAGGCTGCCCTCTCTGCACTCTCTGCACAGCTGTCGCTCCTACTGTTTCATGATAATTAATACCCTGACCGAACGGCCAACTTTCAGGATAAATCCGTCTTCGGGACTTTCGAGCAAGCCTTTGTTGCCGTTACCTTTTATACTTTTTTTTACCTTTTAGCTTTTAGTTCAGCAATCACATTTTTATGGACTCTTTGTGTAAAGCGCGAATTAAGGATCAGTAGTAAATATTAACCAATTTCAGTTTTCAATTTTAATGGAATTTCAAAGCTCCGCAAATAATATTAAATCAAGTTTAAGTAACTTCCTATGTATACACACACTTAAACAGACATGAATTCTTTGTATGCAAAATGCTTTAAACAAAAATAATTACAATTTCATCTACAATTTTCATTTTCCTTAATCTATCCTCTGGATAATACTAACCCATGTATTTCTTATTTTATCTCTAAAGATCTAAAAATCTAAAAATCTACAAATCTCATTCGATTTAAAATAATATTCAACTAAGCAGAATGTAAAGAAAAATCATTATTTTCTAGTATAATGTTTAAAAAAATCTTTTAATTAATTTCTTTAAATTGAAATGAAAAGTAAAGTTAAAGTTGAAAAAATGTTTCTCTTAAACCTATAAATGAAGTGAAATGTCGTTTGTTGTAAAATTACAGTGGTCAAGTGAGTCGAGACGCGGCTACCGTCAGTCTAAGCGGTCGGTGCGCGATAACGGTTGCGTCGTCCAGGGCAATGGCAAGGGCAAGGGCAAGGGTAACGGCACCTCGAGCGATCAGCAGCAGCAGCAGCAGCAGCAGCCCCGGCAGCATCACCACCATCACAAGCACAGGCGGCGCGTGGTCGGGCCTGCGCCCAAGAGGCCGATCCGGGTGGACCCGGCCCTGGCTCAGGAGCTCGAGCGGCTCATCGACGAGTTCGGCAAGCTCTGCAGCCTCGGCAAGCCCGGAGCCGCCAGTCCAGTCCCGGTCGCCGCCGCTGCAGCCAGCACTGCAACCGCCGCTAGCCCTCCGAGCGGCAGCAGCGCCAAGCCGGCGGCCCCTTCCCCCGCCGAGCTCCTGCTGCTGCCGCAGATTTTCAGGCTCAACAAGCCCAGCAAGAAGCGCAAGGCCACCGACGTCGCTATCACCGATGAGCAGACCGTCGTTCACGGTAAGTAAAACACTCCACTCGACTGCTTTCCCACCTCGTACGTTTCTTCGACAATCTCAGCTGCTTTATCGCCGTTTCAGGAAGCGTGAAAGTGCCCAAGCGGCGCATGAAGAAGGAGAAGCCGAGCTGCAGCAGCAGTGGGAGCAGCAGCAGCGGGAGCAGCGGCAGCAACAGCAGCACCGCCAGCGTCACCGAGTCCAGCAATCCGAACGAGCAGCGGCTACCGCTCAAGAAGCGACACTACCACGTCTTCGGCGTGCACAGCAGCGCGCAGGAGCAGGGGCTCCCCGAGGGCGAGGACGGCGAGGAGCCCGATTTGGAGGAGGACCTCGAGGAGGAGCCCGAGGAGCCCGAGGACGACGACGACGAGGAGGAGCAAAAGCTTGCCGGAGCTCCCGCTCCCGCAGCCGCACCCCTACCCACACCCGCAGCCGCTCCCACTCCTGTCCCCGCGACCGCACCCGCACCCGCACCCGCACCCGCGTCCGCACCCTCAGCCGCACCCGCTCCCGCTCCTCAGCAGAAGCTCGACCCAGACAAGGACAAGAAGACCGACAAACCCGGTACACTTTACCGCTGACTTTTCAACACCCTCACTCTTGTCAACGGTGCACTAACCTTCCCTTCGATTTCTAGAAAACGAAGCCGCTCAAGCCTCGCAACCCGATTCGCAACCTAGGCGGAAGAAGAAGATCGTCAAGGACCTGCGCGTCACGGTGACCAAACTCCCCGTCGAGAACAATCACATCATCGACAAAATCGAAAAGCTCGAGAAAATGTGCGCCGCCGATAAAACGACTAAATCCAGCGCGGAAAAGTCCTCGAAAGCATCCGACAAGACCACTACCGACAAACTCACGAAGACTCCCTCGGACAAGATCGACAAACTCGCAAAGACTCCCTCGGACAAGATCGACAAACCAGAAACTCGAGCCTCGGAGCACCATCTGCGTCCAGAGCGAAGCGCCAAGAATAAACACTCCAAGGAAGATACCAGTGCAAGCAAGCCCGTGAAAAAGGACTACAACGAAACCAACAAAGTCACTAAGAAGGAGCAAGAAGAAAAGAAAAACGCCAAGAAAGACGCGGAGACGAGTAAAACAATGAAGAAAGACACGGAGATCACTAGTAAAGTCACAAAGAAAGAAAGTGAATCAAATAAAGTTTGCAAGAGAGACAGTTCCGACAATGCCAAGCAAGCGAAGAAAGAGCTCGATTCCAACAAAATAGCAAAGAAAGATCCCGAAAGCAGCAAAAAGGACGTAGACAATAAATTAAGCATAATCAAAAACAGCGAAGTGGTGCTTCACAAAACGGTGAAACCCGACGCTGCTGCTGCTGCTGCTCCTGTCGCTGCTCCTTCCACGAATTTCACTGGTAGTTCGTTGGCCGTCATGATGATTAAGAAGAAAATTCGTCGCAGGAAGACGATCAATCGCACGGGCTTCCCGACCCTCAAGAAAAAGAAGAAGAAGCCAATCACGACTAGCACAGCGACAAAAGAAGGAGACTTGCCGCAGAAAGTAACAGTCAACAAGATCGAAAAGAAACTAAATTCAGTAAAAACCAGTAACACCGAGTCGAAAAAACCGAAGGTTGAAACAAAAGAAACTAAAGAGACTAAAGAGACTAAAGAAAGCAAAGAAACCAAGGAGAAGAAGAAAAGCGAAGTTTCCCAAGCAAAATCGGAAGCCCTCGTGGTAAAGGAAACGGCGAGCAAAGACGAGAATCTCGAGAGTAAAAAGTCAGAGGACGACAAAATCTCGTGCGGAAGCAATCATTTGGAAGACAGTGCGCAGACGTGCTCTGGTCAACTGAGAGTCCGGAAAGATTTGGTGGTTGAGTGTGATGGTAGTAAGCCATGTGACAAACTGTGCCCGGTTAAATACGAGAAGATTCAGGACTCTAGGATGTACGACGAGAATGCAACTCTAGAAGAATCTTTGGAAAGGTACTGTAAATGCAATATCTTCCATTACACTTACAAGTTTTTCTCCCTTGTACTGTCTCTGAAATGGTCTTTTAAAAATGTACCTTTCTCCTTTTATTCTATCAAAGGTTCAACGTGAGTGTGATCTTTTGGCAGTGTACTACTACTAAATCGGATTCAAAATAATTAATTTCCAATAAGATATAGTCTATTTAATACTTTTGCTACTGCCAATGTATAAAGATTCTCTGTCCAACAATGCTATGACAGTTTTACTATAATTTTTTATTGTAATTTTAGTTAATGCTTATTACTATTTTAATAGCCCTAGTGACAATGAAGAAAATAAGAAAACGGAAGCAACAATAACATTTTGTTGGATTTCCGACAATTTTACATTTTGTTGCGTATTGCTATGTTTTATTACGATTTCTTACTTACTATTAAAAAATGTTATTAAGTAGTATCTCAACCAAAATATAATAAAAAGCAAGAAAACATCAATTTTGTAAATTCATACATATTCATACGTTTTCTTAGGTTTTTGTAATAAATTCGCATTATATAAAAAAATTCATTTAAAACTTTATAATTAGGATGTTGCAAAAAAATAAAAAGTTGATTTTTTGCATGAAATAAGTAGAACAACGAAAAATAATTATATCGTATTTTTTCTTTTGTCATAAAAATGAAAATTTTGAAAGTGACAGACGTTTAAATTTTCCTAATTTTCGATTTATATAGATATACTCTAATGCTACGTGACGTCATGAAAGTATACAATCATGACGTCACGCAAATTTCAAATGGCTGTAATTACTTCAATTTTCGTTAAATTGAAAAACTAAAAAATACGACCTAATTACTTTAGCATAAACTATTTGCATATGCAATAAAAAAAATCATGCAACAACCGAATTGATTATCAAATGTAAGAAAAAGTAAGAAAGGTAATGAAATATAGTAAAACGTAAAAATTATCAGAAAACCAATGGAATCTTTCGTTTCCTTACGTTTTCTTACGTTTTCTTACGTTTTATTACATTTTCCTTTTCACAAATAAGGTTCAATATAATAAATTGATACTATTGTCTCTCAAAGTCCATAAAATTAGAAAATCGTTGATTAAACTCATAAAAGCATACATTGATGTTAAAAGTACCATAAAAATAGTTAAATTTGTAAAATATTCATAAGGTGTAATATGTGTCCAGTAGCATCAGGGGAAAAAATTAACAACCCATATTTGGTACGTGTGACCATGTTTAACAAAATAATGGTGATAGATAATACAAACATTCTTGTGCTAAAAGATAGCTAATATCAATCTCTTTCAAAAATATTTCTACTGAGAATTGTAGGTACAAGCTTATGTTTTTAATATAATAAACGATTTAAAAATATCAGATAATTAGAAACAACTCAACGAATCTTTGAAATTTCTTCTGATTTATAATTTTTATCAAAGAAGGAAAATAACTAATTTTGTTTGGTTTAGCCATTCTTGAGACATAAGCAAAGCAATATTCAAAGAATTGTACATAATTAAAAATATTTTGGAAATTAAGAGACCTTATTAACTTGATAAATAACTCGGTCTACGTAAAGAAAAAGCTACCTTTGAAAATTTTCAGACTGATTACTGCAGTTTTACTCCAGTAATTGTTGGAAAATTGATTTTAATACAAAATAATTCTTTTCTTGAAAACAAAAGACTTTGAAGAAAAGTGTAATTATTAAAGGGTAACGAGTAGCAATGTCGGTATAATAAAAATAGATAAATAAATAAATGTTTTTTGAATATTCTTTTTCGTACCACTAATAACCATACATTTTTTCTATAAATAACATCATACCTTATTGAAATGATACCCATCGGGTGAACATGTATTTTATTAAATCTGTGCCTATCGGTGTCTAAATATACCAAACTATATTAAAACTGTGCAATTTCAGACGCTTATTGGCACATACTGGTGCAAACTGACACATACTGGCACATATGTGAATGATTGATTTTTTTTATATCAAACATTAAGTTTACTTATGTACGTTTCGCGTGATACAGACTGGCACAGATAGCATGGATACGCACAAGTGTATTTGCCTCTCTGGGACTATTTGTGCTAGTCTGCAAAAACATTTCCACAAGTGCTAATTAAAAAATTAAAAAAATCAATTTCTAAAGCACAAAAATACACAATACGTGAAAGATTAAATAATTATTAAATAAATAAAAAATTATCAAAATAATAAATAGAATTATACAAATTTAATCGAAATACGTTGATCCATATATACATTATTTTAATAGTGTAATTTGATTTGTAAGGTCTCGAAACATATTTGCATAATAAGGAGTAAAGAAAAGAAATAAAGTAGTATCGCAAAGAATGCTTCTAGGATGTAACGAGTTGGGTATAGAAAGAGAAGTAAGAAGAAAAGTGTGCGGTAGAAATTGAAGTTGCGAGGCGATTGTTGCAGGTACAACCAGAGTCAGAAGGTGGGCGTGTTGAGCGAGGAGAACGTGCGCAAGCTGGAGTGCGCGAGCTCGCAGGTGAGCGTGAAGCTGGAGTCGGCGCAGGCCTGCCTGAACAACAACAGCCCGTGCAGCCTGAGCGCGAAGAACCTGCGGAGGCTGCGCAACGAGTACGACACGGAGAGCGACGCGCTGCCGAGCAGCGACGTGGTCAGCGACGAGGCGGAGAAGAAGCAGCAGGCCCCGAAGGGCGGCAAGTTGAAAAAGCAGCAGCAGCAGCAGCAGCAGCAGCAGCAGCAGCAGGCGCAGAAGCAGCTTGCGCCGCAGCAGCAGCAGCAGCAGCAGCAGCCGCGCTGGAAGAAGCGCTACCTGCAGGCGGGCCTCTTCTCCGACTACTTCAAGGAGGACGTGCCGCGCTCCGAGCCCAGCGCCAAGAGCAAGACGGGCTACGAGCCCGGGGAGCACCCGCACGGCCTCCTGCCGGCGCCCTACCACTGCGGCAAGTTCCTCCGGCAGCGCAAGATCCCCTTCCAGCTGCCCTACGACCTGTGGTGGCTGCAGACGCACTCCAGGCTCCCGGGGCGGGAGCTCGTGCCCTCCTGGAACTACCGCAAGATCCGCTCCAACGTGTACTACGACGTGAAGCCCACGATGCTGTACGAGGCGCAGGGCTGCGAGTGCGCCAGCGAGTCCGCCTGCGGCGAGGACTGCATCAACCGCATGGTCTTCAGCGAGTGCTCCGGGCAGCTCTGCCCCTGCGGCGAGCGCTGCCGCAACCAGAAGATCCAGAAGCACGAGTGGGCGCCCGGCCTGCAGCGCTTCATGACCGAGTCCAAGGGCTGGGGCGTGCGCACGCAGCAGGCCATCCGCGCCGGCCAGTTCATCCTCGAGTACGTGGGCGAGGTCGTGTCGGAGCGGGAGTTCAAGGCGCGCATGGCCACGCGCTACGCCAGCGACACGCACCACTACTGCCTGCACCTGGAGGGCGGCCTGGTCATCGACGGGCACCGCATGGGCGGCGACGGCCGCTTCGTCAACCACAGCTGCGAGCCCAACTGCGACATGCAGAAGTGGAGCGTGCACGGCCTGGCGCGCATGGCGCTCTTCGCCTCGCGCGACATCCACGCCGGCGAGGAGCTCACCTACGACTACAACTTCGCCCTGTTCAACCCCAGCGAGGGCCAGGAGTGCCGGTGCGGCAGCGAGGCCTGCCGCGGCGTCATCGGCGGCAAGAGCCAGCGCGTGGCCCGGCCCCGGGCCAACCTCGGCAAGGAGCGCCGCTCGGTGGGCCGGCCGCGCAAGAGCCCGCGCAAGCCCCCGCCGGGCCCGCTGGGCCCGCCGGCCCCGCTGGCCAGGCAGCCGGCCGGACAGGCGCCGGCGGCCGGCCCCGGCTCCGGCCTCTCCCAGCAGCAGCGCGCCTTCGTGCGCGAGCGCCGCTGCTTCCTGCCGCGCAACCTGCTGGCGGGCCGGAGCCGCGGGGCCCGCAAGCCCGAGCCCGAGCCGCTCCGGCACCTCTCGGCCCTCGGCCAGAGCAGCAGCACCGTGCGCACGCGCCGCCTGGCCCAGGCGCAGGACGACCCCGAGCTGGGCCGCACCGCGCGCCTCGCCCCGGTCCTCAAGCAGCTCTGCGCGCTCATGAGCGCCGCGCGCGACGAGAAGCAGGCGCTGCTCTGCGCGGGCCTGCTGCAGCTGCCGCCGCGGCGCAAGCTGCCCGAGTACTACGAGAAGGTGCAGGAGCCCATCGACCTGGCCTCCATCGAGCAGGCCATCGAGGCGGGCCGCTACAAGAGCCCCGAGCACTTCGACCAGGACGTCGGCCGCATGTTCGAGAACAACGTGCGCTTCTTCGGGCGCACGAGCGAGCTGGGCATCGCGGCCGCGCGCCTGCGCAAGCTCTACCTCTCGAGCAAGCCCGAGTTCGTGGCCGCCATCACGGAGGCCACGGGCCTGCCGCCCTCGCAGGGCTTCCTGCCCTCCCCGGGCTCGGCCGCCGGCGAGGAGGACGTCATCCGGTGCATCTGCGGCCTGCACCGCGACGAGGGCCTCATGATCCAGTGCGAGCGCTGCCTGGTCTGGCAGCACTGCGACTGCCTCAAGGCCGACGCCAGCGCCGAGTCCTACCTCTGCGAGCGCTGCCAGCCGCGGCTCATCGACCTGGAGATCCCGCTCGAGTCGCCGGCGAGGGAGCCGGACGCCGAGGCGCGGAGGTACTTCGTCACCCTCATGCGCGACCAGCTGCAGCTGCGGACCGGCGACACCGTCTACGTCCTCCGGGACACGCCGGAGAAGCACACCTACAAGACCATCGAGACCTTCGACTACGAGCAGATGGACATCTTCCGCATCGAGAGGCTCTGGAAGAACGACGCGGGCGAGAGGTTCGTCTTCGGCCACCACTACCTCAGGCCGCACGAGACCTACCACGAGCCCACGCGCAGGTTCTACGAGAACGAGCTCGTCTGCGCGCCCCTCTACGAGGCCGTGCCTTGCGACTTGGTCGCCGGACGCTGCTGGGTCCTCGATCCTCACACCTTCTGCAAAGGTACCTCCTACCGCCCGTTCTGCTCTTTATCGTCGTTCCGAGCATTCTCATCGTTCGATCCTTGCTTTCAGGACGCCCCGTCAACTCCACCCCCGAGCACATATACGTCTGCGAGTACCGCGTCGATCGACAAGCCAGACTCTTCACCAAGGTCGCCAGGTCGCGACACCAAGTCTGCACAAAGCCCTATGCCTTCGAAACCTTCCCGCAGCGTATCAAGCACTATCGCACTTATTTCGTGAGTACGCCTCGGATCATTTTACTCGCGATTACGGCCCTTCGCTAACTTTCGCTTCGCTTTTCAGCCACATAGTCTTGACGGCATTCAATCCGCCGGAAAGGGGCTCAAGGACAAGAAGAAACTTTGTGCAGAAATTCAGCACACCGGCAAATCAGAATCTCGAGATAATGCTAAAGTTCATAACAAGGAGCAACCGCACAAACCTAGAGGGCGGAGGCGACTGCTGGAGAATGCATCCATAACTACACACATCAATTTTGTTCAGGTAAACATTTTCTTCTTTTTATCAATACTCTTATACAATTTACTTTATACGCGCTATTTATTCATTCTTCACAATTTCGTATTGCAGAGAGAAGACAAGAAAAAGAGACTGAATAGCATTTTGCTTAACTTACTAGACAGGCTGCCAAATAAAAACGAACCCCTGGACGTGTCAAATCTTTTGGAACGTAACAGGAGGAACCGGAAGAGGCCGGGTATACTGAATCCGTGATATTGGGTAAATCTTACAAAACATTATCAAAATTTGTATAAAAGGATCAATACAATATAATATAATATAAAGTTTTACGGCACGCAGATTTGGAACCTTATACACAAATCGATAATTAATAAAGAAAGGTTTCATAAAACATACATACTTTGGTTGAAGAGATAGAAATCCGACTATACCGGTAGAATAAAAGAAAAAAGAACTCAATTGCCTGCCGTAAAATTAACGAGCGCGCCACACGCGGCCTTCGGCTCGCGCTCGCGCTCTTAAGCTCCTCCCGCGCCTTTCATCGCTTCGCGATGCAAGGCATACAAAGCGCTTCGCACGACCGAACTCAGCTCGCGCGAAGCGCTAAACTAAAGCTTACATTTAAGGCTGACACTATTATCTGTTAATTTTTACAGAAATCAGTAAAAGAATATTGTTTTTTTTTTAAAAGGGGACATCTTTAAAAATTATAAGATCGATTGGGCGTGCTGCACCGCAATTGTTATTAAATGATGTGTATGAAAAATCGTTTTTTAGGCTGTTTCTTGTGTAAAAGCATTTTTAAAAACATATTTGCTCCATAAAAAGTTGTGTTATTTTGAGATCTACAACTTTTTCATTAAATTTTTTTACGTAAAATGCATACCTGCAAAGTTTTATAGTAAAAAACTGCATTTTTCAAAAAATCGTTTTTGGACTATTAACTATTTAAAAGCATTTTCGCGTCTTGGTGTCAAGAAAAAAAGTTGTATTTTTCAAAGATCTACAACTTTTCCATTTAATTTTTTCATGTAAAATGCATAGCTGTAAAGTTATATGGTAAAAAGCTGTTTTTTCTATGTTGAAATTCGTTTTTGGCCTGTTAACTCGAGTTAAAAGTATTTTCATAAATAGATGTCAATGGGAAAAAGTTGTATTTTTCAAAGATCTACAACTTTTCTATGTAACTTTTTTTCGTAGAATGCTTAGTTTTCAAGTTATAGCCCAAACACCGTTTTTAGGGACTTCTTACAGTCGCCGCATTCAGCGTATATTTGCAGGATCAATCTCAAAATAGGACCATCAGGTTGTCATACTTAGGAGACTTCCCAAAAAAATTTTGAGCCGGATCCGCTAAGATTTCGCGGAGATAATCGTGTAACATGAATTTTTTTAAAAATACGTAAACACTCATAAAAATAAGCAAAAAGTGCTCGCAATTTAAAAACTACGTACAGGATCGGGATAAAAAAAATAGAATTTCATATTGTGCTGGAGGAGATCTCTCCTAAAATTTTAGCCCGATTGGTCAAAAATTGCGTGAGATATCCCATCTCACACTTTTCGCTAACGAAAATATAAGGCACTTCCGTGTCGCGGTCGTGCCTTAAAATGGTGGTGGCATAACACTATATAGTAATGTATATGGCCGTACAGACTTTTCCACAAACAAAATAAAAATAACATATTTTTTTGGTAATTCTTTCGATAGATACTTATATAAGAACACTCAAACTAACGATCTACCATGTTAGTTATTTAAATTTCATTAATTTAAGATCAGGATGACTTATAATCGTTTCTAAAGGCCACCTCTAAAAATAATTTTACATGATATTTATCATAACTAAATACAAAAAGAACCTTTTTCTCTCATTTAAGATACTCTAGGACTTTAAGGGTTAAATTTAAACTCATAAATATGACTACATGAATATTAATTACTCAGTTTTTAGATTGTAAAGATTTAAACTAAATTATTACATGTGTCATGTATACAAATACATGATAATGTAGAATATAAACATTTTTTTAATTTTTTAGCTATTAGCTAATATACTTTTGCATTTTATGCAATATTAATCCTACAGTTACAATGTATCTTAGGGGTCATATACAGTCGCAAGTCGGAGAAAATCGATTTATTGGAGAATTTTTGTAATAAAGGTATTTCAACCGTTTGTCTTAAATATTTCAGTATTCAAAAGTCCATATATTCATGATGTTATATAAGAATTTTCAAGTTGAAAGATTGATTTATTTCGGAGATATAAGCATTTATATAAGAGCCCTATTTTTGGAGGTGCTTGACAGTGACTACGATTACTCCGGACTAATGCTGAAAATACCGGCTGTTTTCGAAAAAGTATTTTGATTTGTTGTCCATAAAAAAAATTTGCATTGAAAAATTAAACCCTCCAATCAACCACTAGCTTTTGATATACAAAGGAAGCCTACAAAATTTCAGAGCGATCGGTCAAGCAGTTTTTGAGTAATCGTGGTCATCGCAAGCATTTCGAGATAAATGCCCTTATAGTTTCTACTGTGCGTTTAAACGCAGCTATGAGATGCTCATATATGTTTTGTATCGCTCAATAAGTTTTTAATGGATTGAGTTGAAACTTTGAAATAAAAAAATCGATTTTTGACCATTCCTGACTGCATATAATTCCTTAATCTGTCTGTGACTAACATAAATCACTATACTCAAACAGAAAATTCGCGTTAAGGAGACGTCGGATACCGACAGTAGATTCCTACTATCCTACACACGTATTTCGTTATTTATTTACAAAGTTAATTGTTTAATGACAAAATAATAGCTGTCCCCAATTTGTTTTACAGTAACCTAATTATATGTCCAAGCTGGTTTTATATGATTATTTTGTTTTCGAGAAAACTTTGACAAACTTAGTATGTAAAGGTTAATCTCCACGTAGTTGGCCCTTTTAGTGTGTCAAAGTTTTCTCGAAAACAAAACAATCATATGAACCCAGCTTGGACATATATGTAGATTACTATAAAACGAAGCGGGGACAACTATTATTTAAAGAAAAATATGATTTCTCTTAAAATTATGAATGAAAACTCAATTAGACAAGGACAGAGATATCCGGCGTCCCCTTAATAAAGAATTTAAAAATTGAAGGGCTTTGTCGTAAAACGGTACAAATCGAGGTGAACATTCTTTTACTGAGAGACCAGTCAATTAATACAAATATTAAATAAATAAATTTAGAATATAAATTGTATTTTCATTTTGCAGGTTATTTAAATGCATAAATGACGGCTCGGACGACTGAAGAAGTGGGGCCCAACAGCAGAACTCTACTTTTAGAAGCAGTATCTCAAGTGAGCAGTCAGTCGAGCACGTGATTATTGCATTTAAAGTTTTTCTTTCGAACTGGTTAGAAAAAAGAATACATTTCATGCAAGGAAATAAACTTTGCGCGTAGGTTAGACAATTCAAAAAATGGAAACTGAAAAGAAGGATGGAAACGAATTGCGAAACTTACTTGCCATTGATTGTGGGTAGATACGATTGGTCCCATCATATTTGGCAGAATCTAATTATTAGGCATAGACGCCGACTTGTAATTATATTACCCCATCGGATAATTAAAAATAATCCGATGTTTGTAAAAAGTTATGCACACACACCCCCGAAGCGCGTGCACGGAGTAGATATTTAGAGAGTCGCAAAGATTTATAAGCTAATTTAAAAAATTATCCTCGAAAGACGGAGGAAAAAGAGACCACGAATGTTCTCGTAAGAGGGCCGATGGACTGTTTTTGTTTCGTACGGCGTACGTTATTTAATGTATATCGAAAAAATACATTTGTACAGAGTTACTTGTAAATTATTTTTATTTTTATCAGGTTAATAATCATTGTTAAGACCAGAGTAGTCGATTGTACAAATTATAAAAGTGCGTTCGCGAAAAGTCACGCTTAAAACGTCACGCAACATTTAGTATTATATTTTTCATAACCCTGGTGTAACTAACAAAGTAGGGCATAGACACTTAAAATAATAAATAAACTGGCGGCTGATTTTTTTTTTATAGTATTCAATGCATTACTTTTGTAATTAAATCGCACCAGTGTAACTTTCCGGTTGCTTGACAAACTTTTACATGTCAACTTTTAGCTCATTAAGATTAGTAGAACAAGAACGAAAAAATGTGCAAGTCAAAGCGCGACATTAGATTCATCCTGCATACAACCTTGTAAATGATAAATGTTACTTGCAGTCAGGCATCTTAAATTAGTTACGAAAATTGTCGAGCGCTTTGAAAACAATATTGTTTTTATTTATTTCACTTTTATAGATTTAGTAGTATTTTTCTTTATTTTTTCAAAGCATCTTGCTACTGTAAGATATAACAGTAACATTTATTATGGATTAAATTACTTTCAAAAATAATTACTTCGTATTATCAAAAGGAAGTCGTGTAAGCAAAAGTTTTTAATATAAATAAACCATTATAAGTTTTAAACTACTTTTGCGCTTACGATTCTCGCAATATAAAAGTAACTATTTTTGTAATTAAAAATTTCTAATAGTAAGCATTTACACTATAAAATCACATTAAAAATATTAATAACTAAAAGAAAAATATTATAATGTACTTAGATGTCCAACTTTGATTGCCGTAAGAGGTTCTAAAATAGAAAGACACTTATCGCTGTCACGATTGGACTATCCCAGAGAGATGAGAAACGAGAAAAATCTCAAAACGAGAAGCTTTTGTACCAAGTATTTACAAGCAAGCTTTGTACAGAGCGAGTTTTACTTCCGATGGAAAAAGTGTTCTCAAACCTCCTATATTCTTCGTAGTTTGTTTTTGCCGCATAACATCGAAATAGTCTCGTCCCTTCTCATTCTCAACAGAGCTTGTGTAGCTTTATACATATATAATATATATATATGTAGATGCGATAATGCTTTTGTACGTTTCCTTTCAATGCCGCTTGTTACACACACAGTATCTGCTCTCTCTTGCTCTTCCTTTTTTGCCTGTCTTGAAAAATGTATTAGTAAATTCTTGACTATTCATAAGAAATGATAGTAAACTATGGAATATGTATAGAAAATTCCTAAATCCTATAGTTCACTTACATACCTTAAAAGTATGTATTTAAGAGTTTACTATTATTATTATACAGTCGTCTTTTTACTATTTAATTTTTCATCCATTTCTTGCCTAGATATTTTTATTGATTTTTTTTATTCGAGACATTTCGAGGAAGCAATCGGTACAAGCGGAATCAAATATATGCACTCAATCATTGGAGGAATATTTTGAGAAACGAAGCATTAAATAACTTTTTTGAATAGTGAATTTTTGTATACTTTTATTAACGAAAGAATGAAGTGAAATCTAAATATACCCTAAAAACTATTGTTTTTATAATGATTTTTTTTTCGTTTTGTTATAATATGCCATTGGCGCACGTAGAAAACTCTGATTAATCACGGCGAATGTGATTACTCTTACAATGAAATTTATATTTCTATAATGTATGTCATTTGAAATAACTTCCAAACGCGGTAACGTTGTGGTAGTAATGTGTGCTATATAATCCTTATTTAAATAAATTTTCTGGTTATTTCTTAAAAAATATTTTACATTTTTTAAACCCCTTTTTAATATTACATCCTAAGTCCTGTATCCTTTTAAAGAATTTTCATTTGCTGATATTCTCTTCTGGGCATTAAACAACTTTGACTTTGTTCAAAGGTACGCATTGTATATTTTTGTTTTTGTTAGATTTGTATAGATCATTCTGTACAGGATGTAGATCTTAACATCAGGAACGTAAAAATCAATACAGTGAATTTCGATCAAGAATCATACGCACAGTGTTCAAGATATTTTTAAAGAAAAATTATTTTAGCGATTACATTTTGGTAATTACCTTTTCATTAATTAATATTATTAATTACGTCTTTACTTATATTATCATTCAACTTTTACAATTAATGTAGATATTATGCATATACGTATCAACGTTTTACTTTTGCATTCGATTTCACGAAATCAGTTTTGAGGTGAAAAAGCAAAACGACTCAAGTCCATTTTTTGAAATGTCCTAATTGCTATTTAAACCTATGCAAAATAAAAGCATAGAATATAAAAATAGGAAGTAATAAATTAACTTCTGCAGTTTTTCACTTCTATGCAGATACCAAAATAACTAAAAATTTGATTTTCAAAAAAGCAGACTTATGTTGTTATGCCTCGAAGCCAGAGAATTAGTCCTCAGTTAATAACTAAAAGAAAAAGATGAATAGAAAAAGCTTAAGTAAAAAAGAAAAATAAATCAATGAAGGTGCTTTGGTTTGGAGGAAAAATTTATTAATTTAATTAAAAACAAGAACATATTAAAGGTAACTGATACATTCAAACTTAATTAAATAAAAAAGACGATGTCAGGGAAATTAAATAAATCTATTCAATCTTGAGATAGGAATTGTATACTCATTCCTACCTAGAGCGAAGAATTTAAACTAATGAATTCATCGCATGATAATCTTGCAGAGCATTAAGACAAAATTAATAGAACTATCTATTAACATAAAGATGTATATATGATTATTATCGGACTGACAAAATCTAATCGGCAGCAAGCATTTTATCTTATTACAAATTAAGCATTGTAACATAGAAAAGTTGAAAAAAAAAAACGTACAGAAAGGTATGTAGTTTTACCGAGTTTTGCTATAAAGACACAGTCTGCAGTGTCACTGAATCCTGTCTCCGAGAAATCGAAAGGTTAGTACAAATTTTTACATATTTACATAAAGCTCTGCAATGTCAATGCCTGTCAGAATCTTCAATTCACCGTATGATATCGAACGCCGATATTATCAATGTGTGCCTGTCGTCTCGCAATGCAAGAAAAACTCGCTTTCGTCGTACATATAATAATAATATCTCTTCCTCGTTTTTTTGTTAACCCCCTGGATTTCTTGCATCAGCCCAAAAAGAAAACGCTTTCCCTGGTCTTTCGCCAAAGTTTTGCTCTTCTTACTTTTTAAATTACCTTTAATTCATCATTTTGTCCTCTCTTAAATACAATATTACGTCAATGCACTTACTTATATATATTTATATAAAAAAAAAAAGATACTAGCCTATAACAAACTGCTATCTCTTATCTTAAAATAAGCTTTTTTCCTTCTACAATGAAAGAACCTAGGAAAAAGAACAAAAAAAAATACTACTCCGCTGTCGCTTTTATGAAAGGTGCACACACATCATTTTCTCATAATCCTTGCTCTCACACTCTTACGCTCAACCTTTAAGAATTTTCATCAAAAATGCACGCAAAGCGTCGAGTAGCTTTACAGACTCACTATACAATAATAATTGTGTGTGTTGTGGGCGTGTGTGTTGTGTGTATGTGTGTGAGTGTGAGTGTAAATTAGTATATCTCCGTTTTTAATATTTTCCATTTTTTTCTCTCTCGTATTACAACGACGTGTGTATCGAAGGCTGCCTCGTCGTCTGAACATGCAAGATGATTGTTGTTTTTTCGGGTAGGCGAACATTGGAATAACTCCATTTGTCTTTTTAGCTTGTTTGTCTATTGTTGCTGGTCTTGCGGCGTGACTATGCTCGTCGAGTCCGGATAGCCGTAGGACGACTGCGAGTAGCCCTGCCAGTCGGAGGAGTAGTCGTAGTCGTCGCTGTACGCCGTCGTCGTACTTGCAGCCTGAAAAATAAAACAAATTTACTTTACTCGTTAGCATTCTTTTCATGTACATTCAGATATTTATTGTTGCAACCCAGAATTCTGTTGTTCTTTTAATACCTAGACGGACAAACGCAACTGTTTCTTCAGAATTTTATAAACTGCTGAAAAGCATTAATTGACAAAGATTTTGCCACTATTCTAGATAGATTTCATATCTAACATATACAAAAAAAACAACAATTAACCCTTCACTATAAACCTAACGTTTGCGAGACACCACTTAAATTTCAATCATTTATTAATAATTTTGTAAATTAAAATAGAAATTTGAAAAAATAATGTTATTTCCGCAAAAATTGTTTGTTTTCAGATTTACAAGGGGGACCACGAAGTCCGGGTCACCGATTTTCATGAAACTTTAGGGATCGTTTTCTGATACCTAAAAACGAAGCCCAATACTCGTGGTTTTATTCCATGGGCCTTTGTACGGTGGATACGGCGTATTTTATTAACGTCGATAGTATATATATATATATATATATATATATATATATATATATATATATATATATATATTTGTTTTTTAGCATTGCCTATATGAGCAATGCTAATGTTTTTTGGCACTATCTCAGATTTAAACTTTCATGGGATAAAACTACGGATATTAGGCTCCACTTTTAGGTTCCAAAAGTCGATCCCTAAAGTTTCACAAAAATCCAAGACCCGGATTCCATTGTCTCCCCTTATTAGTTGTTTATTGAAAACGACATTGAAAATGAGAATAATTTCCAGTAAAATTTGTAAACACATTTCTGATTTTATAAATAATAACAATCTAATAAAATTGTTTTATAAAACTAATATATCGTATAATCTCAGGTCGGTAGTAATAAAAGGTTAAACGATAAAGGAACCAAAATCAATAAGAAATAACATCAGGATTCTTTTTTGAAGAGTGTCATTATAACATTTTAACTAACATTAGCTAAATTATTAGCTACAGACACAACATCTATACAACATGCAATGATGTAATTTATGTAAGTTATGGACTGAAGCGTGGTACCAAAACGTCACCGACTAAAAAATTTTTTTCCGTAGAAAATTAGCTCATTTTAATAAATAAAAAGTCCCTTCAGCATATTATTCAATAAGCTTAAAGTTATGAGTAATTGAACGTTGCATTTTAAATGTTCAACGTAATGTTACAAGTATAAATTGATACTCCTTTATGGGAGGGCCTTGCACAAATAACCGAAATATGTGGATACTACAGAGAGCCTCAAACATTTTTTACAACGTTTTAGTTTTTAAGTGATATACTTATATCCATTTACTTTTGCATGTCTTTATTGGCGTCACGCCTCACTTAACATCTTCAATACCTTACGTATTAGAGCTCGTAACTTTGACATTGAATATTTACACTTAAGCAACTTACGGGAAAAAATAAAACGTAATACAAAATAAGAGAACGTACCAAAAAGTAAAACAATAACATAAGAAAATGCAAGGAAACGTAAGAAAACGTAGGATTCTGACGGATTTTTTCGTTTTCATTTTTAACGTTTTGTTACGTTTAATTACGTTGTCTTACTTTTTCTTACTTTTTTTTACATTTGACAATCAAGGATAAAATTTTAAATGCATATTTGTTATACGTAGTGAATTTTTACAAAAACGTAAGAAAAAGGTAGTAAACGAAAGAATATGTAATAATTTACAAAATTTTCGATTACTTACTTTTTGTTACATTTTTCTTAGAATGCTAATTCATAAATATTAGTAATAGTAAGAAAACGAAAGAAAATGTAATAAAAAGCAACGAAAAGTAATAAAACGTAAAATTATTTAAAATCCAACAGAATATTCTGGTTTATTACTTTTCGTACCTTTTTCTTTTCCAGTAAGGTACCACACGATCTTACACATTCAAATACATAGCAAATAAAGCTGGTAAATATCCTTAATTGTGCGAAAATTACAGCAATAACCCTCCCGTCGTAGTCGGGTAAAAAATAAAATGCAAACCATTTTATATATATCTTTGTATGCAGCGTAAATGTTTTATAAGTGTACTATATCTCTTACTTCCACGTATGTTATATGTATTAGAATAACTTTTTGAACATTCGGCGACCTAATGTTTTATTTACTTATTTAAATTCTTCATAACTTCTAACACTTATGCTTAGTATTTCCATTCTATTTATTGATTTTTGGTTCTTACAATGATTCTTCAGTACAAGAAAAAATGATAAAATCGGTTCGATAAATTTTTGTTCTTACAATGATTCTTGAGTACAAGAAAAAACGATAAAATCGGGGAGTTACGTGAGCTCCTGTGTTAATTCTTATGGACTGGATGCACGGGTTTTACAGACGGCGCTTTTCGTTTCGGATCGCAAATAGATTTGTCTATAAGATCATTTTTAACAAATGGTAGATGTGACTATGGAGAACGTGTAAATAGTAAATGCAACTTACAAGGAGAGTGTCAGACCTTCGGGTCACAGTTTTTTTATGAAACTTTGGGGATCGATTTCTGGTACCTAAAAATGAAGCCCAGTACTCTGTAGTGAACCGGAGAAATATCTTAAGTCCACTTTTTTTGAAAATTGAGTTATGAACGATTTTAGTATCCTTACATAAGGTAAAAGCACCAGTACCTGGACAAATCAAAAATTGGGACCTATAGTGGGACACGGACGAAAAATGACTGTTTTCATAAAAAATACAGTCATAAATCGTTATAGTAAAATTTTGTATCTATTGTGTAAAGTATCAACTATTCAAATAAACATGAATTATTCCAACTCTGCGGCAGAAATTATATTCAAAGGTTTTACTAAAAATGTGTTCTGAGCAGGATCCTAGAGTAACGATGGGCGCTACTGAATCATGCAGATTTGACTTAATCCCGAGGATTGAGTTTTGCATTCAAAAGAAATATTTTAGTCTACCAGATCAAGTTAATGTTTTTATCAATAGATGACACGCTCACGAATACGATTAAAGTTGTATTTAGTGAAAACAATAATTATTTTCTGTACAATTAGGCGTCCTAGTTCTGGTTCCATAGTTTTGCGAGGGAGCAGTAGTGGGGCACTCAAAATATACAAATTATAATTAGATTCAGTGACTGAAAACTACTTTAGAGCTTACTAAACAAGATATTAAATAACAATCAGTAATGTCAACTGGAATGAATTTCGGAAATAGTGGATTTTGGAAATCTATAACTTTTGCTTGGGAGGTGTAATCCTATAACCTCAAAAAGTGGGGTTACAGGTCTCTGTTTATCAATTATTGTGATTTTTAATTTGCCGATTCTTACCAAACTACAAAAGCATGTAAATCAATTAGTATTATCGAATAAATTGAGAAAATGAGCTTATTTCTATTTGTTTGCAGAACGGTAACGAATAAAGCTACTTAATAACTGTCCCAGTATTGGTGCCAATTGCTTGTCCCAGTACTGGGTCAACTCGAAACATCGTGTCCCACTACTGCAGCCAGGAACTATTTTATTAAAACCACTATTTATTCGCATAGAAAAGGTTTAAAAAAAACATTTTTTTTTCAATCGATAGGAAATCTCCCGGGCTACACGATAATACTAATATATTTTTTTAATTTTGCTATCAGATTTCAGAATTTAAGTCTTTCTAAAACTGAAAAAAATAAAAAAAGTGTAAAAATAAGTGACTAGCAACTATTTATGAATTTTTTAACATTAGTTTAAATGGAAATTACAAACTTTAAACCTTAATATCTCAAAAAAAATTGAAAAGTGGACTTATGTCGTTTTTCCGGGAACCCAAAGATATATATACACACAATTAGATTTCTAACTTTGGGCATATGGATAATGCTAAAGTTTTTAGCTATTTCTCAGGTTGTAGGACTTATTAGATCAATCTACGGGTGTTGGGTTTCATTTTGAGACACCAGAAAACTATTTTAAAGTTTAATCCAAATTCATTTCCCGAAGGTATTATTTTATTATTATAATTACAGAAATAAAAAATGTACGATAAGTTAAGCAAGATAAGATATTCGTAAGATACTCGATTTATTTCATAAATCATTTTTATTTTCGATTTCATTATTCAATTTTAAAAGTTAATTTAAATTTTATGTCAAGTAATGTTATTCGAGTATCTTATGTTGTTAAACAAATAATAAATATCAAACAGATACCTTAACACAAAAATTTAGTACCATTTCAACCAATAATACTTACGTGATTAGATTTATATTAATATTAGTATGACAATAATGTAAGTTGGTTCTACAGTAGTTATATGAAAAAAAAAAGAAAAAAATAATAAATAATAAATACGGGCTGATGCTTTTTGGTCGTTAGTTTTTAATCAACAAAGCGTGGTTTCGTATCTAAAAAAAGAAATGCCAGAAAGTGAGGTAATATGAATTTCTCTAGTAATAATCAATGCTATTTTTTTCTAAAAATAAAAATCATTTTAAGTAATATATTTGTTATTTCAAAGAACATAATCAAGCTGCAGGAAATTTGGTTGTATCACTGAAATGTAAATGAAGATCAAATTGAAGTATTGAAATGGAAGATAAAATCTTAAACTTGAATATCAAATCATTGAAATGATACGATATATATATATATATATATATATATATATATATATACATATATACATTTGCAAAGTATATTAATAATAAGATTCGTATACAAACTTGACAAAATTTCAATCGAAAAATTAAATATTTTTTCAAGGTACAAATAATTTGAGTGTTTCTAATGCAATACAATAATGTTATTACCTTTATGCATGTCTTAAGTAATATATTTTATGTAAATTGACAATTTTGTTTTCAGCAATAGATTTGTGCAAGGTACTGTGTATGTTGTCATATAGTTTTCGGTATCCTTTGAGGTAGTTCTCCGGTTGATAGTCAAGTCAGAATAGTAATTTAAAACAAAACTTATTAAATGACGTTACTGGCACCGTTAATTAACAAAATGAAATATTAAAATAATAAGAAATCTAAAAATGCTAAAACACGTCAAACATCGGCATGGCACTTTTGTATATATTGTACAACTATGTATATAGATATACTAATAGCATTCAGTACAATTTAAAATTATCATATCTTTAAAATAAGTATGCGTTGAAACACTCAATTTTGATACCTTAGTTTTTTAAAATAATTAAAAAAAATAAAAATCAATAAAAACATGCTTTTTTTGATAACTTAACATAGAGATCCCGTATTAAGAATTCAAGTTATCTTAATTTTTATTGTGGCAAGAAGCATCGATATTTTAACCACACATAAATTTCATGTAATTTAACGTATATTTCGATTTATACAAAAATTTGAGGAAATTAAATTTTTCGGAGAACTATCTTGATATAAGAAGGTAAACGAGGAGCCAAACAAGCTTTTATTGATTGGTTTTACGTTTACGGGAGGATACGAGGCACGCGTCTTCCGATTTAATAGACACGCGCCTGCTTTTTATATATATATATAAGAGGCAAAAAATAACAGACCAAAAGAGGTTTTTTACTGCGTAATATTACAATAATATTACTATATTTATTTATAAAGTATGTTCATTATTTGGTCATAAAAATTTACAACATTATATTGAATATTCAATAAACAGATATGTATATTTAAGTATGTAATCATCATTCTGTAAAAATTTACAAGTTAAGGTTCTATAAAAAACGTTCAGAAATTCTTGACTAAAATGTTGACTAACTTATAGAAAAGAAATTTTCGTCTAAAGGTATATTTAATAATATTTAAATTGTCCCTATTTATATAGATCGAATAAAGTATCCGATAACTATAGAAAGAGTAAAATTGGACTTTTGTCCAGTTGTTTAAGGATTAAATTTGTAACGTGACGAGTACAGGAGTTGCAACACTTCCCTATGTGTAAAGACGCATCCCTACAAAAAGGAGAAACTTTTGACCTGTAAGGAGTAGAAATGTAGCTATTAAGCAAATGCAATAATAGGAACATTTAAGAAATATGGATAAAATTTTGTCAAGTTTGAATATTAATAAGTAGAAAGCAGAGTAAAAATGTAATTTTAAAATATAAAATTTTCTATACGATAAACTTATATTGTTCTGCTTATCATTATATCATTATTTACAAATCTTAGATTGTATTAGTTGAAATAGTTTGAGCATATAATAAGTCATGAATGAGAAAAAAGTTGAATCATTCCTGACGCTATAAAGTTCAAGTTTAAGAAAAATGTATGTTCCAGTGAGGATAAAGAAAACTTTGTTTGCCAGCGTGAAGAAGCAGTTGAAGAAAGGTAGGTAGAGATCGGTAATTAAAAATGAAAAATGATTATAAAAGGATGGGTATTGAAAGAGAGAGAGAGAGAGAGAGAGAGAGAGAGAGAGAGAGAGAGAGAGAGAGTATGTACCTTACTTTCTGTCATCCGAGCTCGCAACGCTCAAACCGTCTTTCGCGTCTCGTGTGTGATGGATTATTTTTTGCTTACGGCTTGGCCAGCGGTGCCGGCCGCCGTCTGCGCCTGCGTCTGAACTTGGCTGGCTTGGCTGGCGCCAGACGAGGACTGCTGCTGCTGCTGCTGGCCGCCGGCGCCACCGCCCCAATACTGATTGTAATACTGCGAGCCCCAGTTGTTCCAGTTGCCGTTGCCGTAGCCGCTGGCGGCCTGGCCGTAGCCGCTGCTGGCCTGACCGTAGCCCTTCCAACTGGAGGCCGCGCCGCCCCAGGCCTGCTGCTGCTGGCCCTGCTGCTGGTTCCAGGCGCCGCCGCCGCCGCCTCCGCCTCCGCCGGCCTGCTGGCCGCCGTAGCCCGACTGCGACTGGCCTTGCCAGTTGCCCTGGCCGCTCCACACGTTGCCTCCGCTCTGGTTGCCCTGGTACCTGCGCGACACAAACAAGACTTTTAGTCAAATCCGAGCTCGGCTCAACGGCCGGACAGCAGGTGGAATGAGCAGGCTAACTGACCCCACAGCGTTCCAGCCGCCGGAGCGCTGGCCCTGAGCGGACCTGTTGCGATCGTTGCCCTGGCGCCTGTCGTTGGCCACGGCGCCTCGGCCGGCTCCCCTGGGCGGGGGCAGGGGCGAGCCTCCGCCGCCGCCGCCGCCGCCGCCTCCTCGGCCGCGCCAGCCGCTCGGGGGCCCGTAGCCCGCGCCGTGCCTCATCGGGCCGCCGCGCATGCGCCCCCCCTCTCGCCAGCCGCCGCCGCCGCCGCCGCCGCCGCCTCCTGGACCGCCGCGCCACGCACCGCCGCTTCCGCTGCTGCTGCTCCTCCTGTCGTTGTCTGCAAGCAAACGCAAGGCTTTACTCCTCGCTCCTCTCTGCCGCGATCCCTCGCTCGCCGCCATACTTACAGCCCGATCGACGGTTGTCGCGATTGTCCCGGTTGTTGCGCTCCTTCTGACCGTTGTCGAAGCGGGATCGCTTGTTTTGCAGCTGCTGGTGCTGGTGCTGCTGCTGGCTCTGACCGTAGCCGGCCGTTTTGCCCTCCGTGTTGTAGTTCTCGATCAGCTTCTTTCCCTCCTCCTCGCCGAGCTCCGCCCACACCACTTCCTCGAATGACTCCCCTACCGTAGGCGCGTTCAGGTTCGCTGAAACATTTCACTCACGTTTGCACTTGCACTTGCACTTGCATTTGCATCTTGTGCATCCTTTCAACCAACCTTTCACTTCTAAAATTGAAGACTCCCGGATCTCCTCGCCGTCGGCCGCCTCCTTGCGTTTGGCGATGCGTGTTTTAAATTCTTCGTCGGAAGGTACCAAGATTACAGCCTTTCGATGAAAGCCATAAAAGTTTCTCATTTTACGTCTTTGCGCCGATCCGTATACGTTTGCTTGCTAAACATTTATCATTGTTAATTGCTGCTGCTGCTGCTGCTGCTGCTTCATGAACAATATAGACATTTTTCAATATAGCTTACTTGATCTAAAATGTAATTTCGTCTCCTTGATGGCGCAGAGTCTAATAACTTAATAAGCGCTCGTGAGCACTTTTCCACGACGTGTTCCCAACGTCCTTTGAAATTTTCTTTCAATGGTAATCCATCAACCTTCAAACAAATGATTTTTTTTCTTCGTTATTTTATGAATATATAGGCAAAGGCAATAAGCAGCTTCGTTCACTTACGTTCATTTTTTCAATAAGACTATGTGTTCCCAAAATACTATACATTTTTTCGGGATGCTCAGCAGCGTGCTTTAAGGCCCATGAGGTCTTTCCGGAAAACGGCAAGCCACATAGTAAAATAACTTGGCAGTCTCCTCTCTTTTCGGGTCTGCGTGGACCTGCTATTCTATCATTGAGATCGATTTTACCAACAGATTGGTAGCTAAGGCAAGGAATAAATAGATAAGAACGAGTTTCATTAGTTATCAATAATTGAAAAGTGAGAAACTCACTCGTCCAAGATATTTTTGCTCCAGGGCTCTTCCTGTCCAAGATTGAGTGTGAAGGAGCAGTTCTTGCTGAGCACGTGGGGGAAAAGCGCCTTGCCCTCGAGCTCCTCCTTCTTTAGGACGAAGGCGGGTCCCTGTGTTTCCCCGTTGACTGTGTAGCTGAGGCTAACGTTACCGTCCGTCTCGAAATCGGCGTAACATCCAACAACGTCGTCCTTGGCAAACTTCTTGCCGTACTCGGTGAATTCCTTGTTCGTGGACTTTTTGGCCGTGCCCTCGTAGCCGTACGACAGCTTCTCCTCGCCTAAACATTGAGAGTTGAGAGTTCAGAGTTGAGAGTTAAGAGAATAGAGCTATGTTGTCTGGTGTTGTGAATGTTTGGTATTTGGCGAGTACCGAGTTGAAGGGAGGTGCCGATGGTCGACCAGCCAAGCCTCAGGATACTGGGTATTTTCTCCTCATCGGCGGGCAGGGCGCCGCTGGCGTCTCGATTGGCTCCCTGCGCCGCGGCCGCGGCAATGTTGTTGAACTCGGAGGCGATGCGCGCCTCGTAGTAGACGCGGCCCTTGTTGTAGCCGTGGGAGACGCGCGCGCCCGCCCACATGTAGTTGAAGCCATCTCCCTGCATTGGCGAGGCCGAGAAGTAGTTGGTCGGGTTGATAACAAGATTCAGATCCGAGTCGTCTGTTGGCATCAACATTTTTTACATTTTTACATTTTTACATTTCTACACACATCATCTTCGATTTCGACAACTTACACCATGATAGAAGAACAGCAGTATCCTCATAGTTTGGTTCGTTTTCAGGTCTTGCGATCGGCGGAGCTCGGGGAGCTTCTTCGTGAGGACTAGGTGTCCTCTTTCTTTTTCTGTCCTCGGATTTTTCTTCCGATTTTTCTTCCGATTTCTCTTCCTTTTTATCCTGGAGGAAAATCAATGTACATTCAGGACTTTTTCGCATTACTCTACATTATAAAATATTTAATCACTCTACCTGATCATCCGTTTCCATTGCCTTGGCATCTCTTTCCTCGTCAACTTCCATCGATTCCTCACCAGATTTAGACACATTCTCCTCGGTCTCTACAACGTTCTTTTCATCAGTCTTGAGCTTCTTATTTGGACTCTCCGCAGCATCCTTTTTCACCGGACTTTCTTCAACCTACAATAGAAATGCAAGAATATTACTCTGATTAAAGTAATATGTTATAAAAAATAAAAACAAACCTTTTGTGAAGCGACAGCCTTTGCTGGACTCTGAGCATCAGTCTTAGCTGGACTCTGACTAACAGGCTTGACCGGGCTTTGAGTTACCTCTTTTGTTGGACTCTCAACAGTTGGTTTGGCTGGACTTTGAGCTTCAGTTTTTACAGGACTCTGAGCATTGGCTTTCTCTGTTCCTTTCTTGCACACAACTTCAACGGTTGTTCTGGTTATTTCTTGCGGTTTATCGGGAACATGTTTCTCTGCCTCCTTGACAATTTCCAGTTTTTCCTTCAATTTCAGGGACTATAAAATTTTATTTTTGTTAATTAATTAATTAATATATGTGTTCATTTATTTAAGTGATACATTCATTAATTTATAAACAATATGAAAGGCCAAAATCTAGTTTTTAACTATTGATTTAATTATGTTGTAATATCACAAAAATATAAAAGAATAATATTTAAGTCTATTTAACATCCATATAACGTTTCGAGAAATAAAGAAGATAGATTAAAAATGTAGGTTAAAAAAGTAGGCTTTTTACAATTTCAATATAAATGTTCTAAAAAAGATAAATTAACAAAAAATGTATACATTACCTCATTCTGTACCGTGCTATCTTTTTTGGGTGTAGTTGGCACAGCCTCTTTCTTGGGCGTAGTTACAGCGTCTGTTTTGGTCGGCGTAGATTCTGGCCCTGCGTCTGTCTGAGGTGAAGGTGCCGATGCTGCATCTTTTTTGGGTGAAGGTGTTGGTGCCGTATCTTTTTTAGGTGATGGTGCTGGTGCTGCATCTTTTTTAGGTGAAGTTGCTGGTGCTGTATCTTTTTTAGGTGAAGACGCTGGTGCTACATCTTTTTTGGGCGAAGGCGCTGGTGCTGCGTCTTTTTTGGGCGAAGATGCTGGCACTGCATCTTTTTTGGGCGAAGGTGCTGGCGCTGTATCTTTCTTGGGCGAGGGTGCTGGCGCTGCATCTTTCTTGGTTGTAGGTGCAGGAGCTGCATCTTTCTTGGGTGTGGGTGCTGGCGCAGTATCTTTTTTGGGTGTAGGTGCCGGCGCTGCATCTTTCTTGGTGGAGGGTGCTGGAGCGGCATCTTTTTTTGGTGTAGATGGAACGGCGGCAGCGTCCTTTTTGGATGCAGGAGCAGGAGCAGGAGCAGGAGCAGGAGCAGGAGCTTCCTTTTTAGGCGAGGATTTGTCTTCTTCCACTATAGGCTCCAAGGCAGGTGTTTCGTTGATGCTTTCGGCGAGTATCTGTTTGGCAGGGGATTGCCTGCTAAGCGAGGACCTGGAACTACTTCTTCGGGTGGGAGTCCTTGCGGGGGTGGTAGGTTCTCTGGAGGTATGCCTGGAGGACCTGCTGGGTGTTCTAGGTGGTAGCTTTGCCGGTTCTTGGGACTTTGTTTCGGAGTTGCTTCCATCGTCTTCGCTATCCGAGCCTTGTTCTGATTTCTGACTCGATTCCGAATCTGCAATGAATAAACATTACGTAAGTTAAAGAGCAATAAAGATCGATGTGCAGGTTGAAAAAAGTCATGGGTCATGGGGGTAAAATAGTGTAGATAGGTTAAGTGGGGCATATGCGTGTGTGTACGTGTGGTTCGTGCTTGTGTTCGTGGGCGCGCTGAAGGCAGCGAGGAGCGAGGAGCGAGGAGCGAGGAGCGAGCGAGGATCGAAAAGCGAGGGAAAAGCGGCCGGTGGCGTGGCTTGTGGCTCGTCGAGGCGAGGCGAGGTGAGGCGAGGCGAGGCGGGCTTTGGTTTTGATAAAAGAAGGAGAGGTGGGTGAACTTACGGGCTTTGGTTTCGGAGGGTGGTTTTCCGTCGAGGGCCTGGCGCAGCCGCTCGACGAGGACTGGCTTGTTGCCCTTGGTGTCGAGTCCGCGCTTGCTCAGCTCTGCCCTGAGCTCGACGACCTTCAGCTTGGCCGGATCCATCTTTCGCACTGGCAACTCTTCCCTCCGCTTGCTCCAACTGCTGCACTCGGCCGCGCTTTTCCCTCGATCTGCCGACACTACAGCTCGACAGTCTAGAGCAGCTCTGCTAGAGGCTAGAGGCTAGAGACTAGAGACTAAAGACTAAAGACTAAAGACTAAAGAGTAAAGCGAGAGCGCGCGCACATTCACCGCGGCCGCACGTATAACTGCGAGTGTGTCCCAGTCTCCAAGTGTGCCTGTGCGTGTGCGTGATTCAGAGGGGGTGGCAAGGGAGGGGGAGACGCGCGATTTTAAACAAACGATGCCGGAATCCAGCTTATTTCGAGCCGAAGGGGCAACCCGCTTGCGTTTCGCTGATTCTACACGCGCGCGCGCCAACTCCCGAGGTTATGTGCGTCTCTGGTGCTTGGACGCCGATGACGCCGTCTCCGTCGACTCTTGGCTGCTGCTGCCTGCCGCTCGCTCAGCTCTACGGCTCTCTGTGTCTGTGCCGCGGCCCGCGTGCCAATATGGCGGATCCAGCGGAGAAAATATACACGAAACGCTCAGCGCCACTGCGGCGGCGCCGCTAAACTACGCCACTGGCTTACAGCATACACCGATGACCGACGCGCGCCGCGCGCGCCTTTTTACTTGGCACTTGACGCGGCTACTTATTAGCGCCGCTCGCGAATGCTCGAATGCTCGATTGCTCGAATGCTCCAATGCAAGCTACCACTGTCAGCCTCCAATTCCGCGTCTCTTATATATCTCTCCCTCGAGCGCGTGGACAGCTACTCTCAACTGCCTCAGTTCCGCTGATCGGCACCTGAGCCTCACTGCGAGTACCGAAGCAGCTACACGCTGACGCGAGTGCGACGTGGTCGCGTGCTCGCCGACTCGCCAAGTCCCCACTATCTATAGCCCTGCAGATATTTCCGATTTACAACCGTTTTTCTACCCCAGAGCCATCTGCATGCAAGATCCTTCTCAACATTTCAATTTTCAAAACTACTTATACCCTTATGCACTTTATACTTACCTACTCATTCATTTTCTCGGACACAGTCGCACAGAAAATACACACACTTATAAAACACACGTATTTTATCTAATAACATTTGTTTTCGCTACATTCTCTTAAATAAAGATAATTACAACTGTGAAAAACTCTGAAAAACTATGAGAAACTGTGACAAAGTTTATGAAATATTCTATAATTATTTTTTTAAATCCTGTTTTTCACGAAATTCCCATGGTTTTACACAGTTTTTCTCACACAGTAACTATACTTATTTAAGTATATGTCGTCCCCCATTCCCCAATGAGAGCGCTCGTTTAAAGAGCGATTCTCACTTACGAAGAAAACCATGCATGTAGATCTACATGTTCACCTACATACAAATCTGTAGACATACATGCATGCTATCTGCGGGTGTATGATGTAAACATGCGTATGCAAATGTGTATGTGTACCTGCATGGAAACCTATAGGAATTAATTCACAAAATACCTGCATGCGAACATGCTTGAAAACCTGCACACGAATGTGCATGCGAATCTGCATATAAACCTGCATGGAACCCTTTCGGTAAAACTACAGACAAATCTGTAGGTCAATCTGCATCACTTGTATGCAATACTACATACTGAAATGCATATTTTCGCATTTCTTATACGATAAATTCTACAAATACTGCACCCATATGCATTATGACATATCGGAGTTCCAAAAAAGAAGGAGACACATGGCCATTAAATACAAAGAAATAAAGAATTAAACAATCATATTATTTCTAAAATCTACATCTATATTACATTAATATTCCAAATAATCATGAAAATCAGTTTTACATCAATTTTTTAGCACCTCCGTAATTTTGAAAAATTTTTGTGTTGCAATTTATTGTCTTTTATTATGTTGTGTTAATTTATTACAAAAAGCCGTGTGTAACTAAGATATTTATTACGCTTTTATGGGTTTAAACGCTTTTAGTCTCTCCGTTTTGTGGTTTATGATTTCTTTCTCCCATTTTTTTTAACTATCTCTTAATTATTTCTAACAGGTTATAATTTTTTTTGTTTTTTGTGTTTCATTTTGTTATGCTTTATGATCATTCTTTTCCTGCGAAAAAAATATTTTGCTAGAATATTTTATGGTTTTATTACGTTTTATATTTTGTCTAATTATGGTTTCTGACCATATTTCTACATTTTTCTTGTAGTATTTCTATATTATTTCAGAGTGGGTACATTTTTTTATTGTTTTATATGTTTCATTTTGTTCCAATTGAGGTCATCTTTTGCTTACAAAATCAAAAATTTTCTTCTACCATATTTTAATGTTTTTAATGCGTCTTTTTGTGATCATTCTTTTTCTACATAAAACAACATATTTAGCTAATTCAGATTTTATATTTTTCGTACATGATTTTCATGTTGATTTAGCAATTCGAATATATGGTTATTTACGAAAATTGGAAATATTTAACGTGAATAAAAGACATAAAATAACACACATATTTTATATAATTACAAAATTATTATTATTTTTATATTTTATTTTATTCATTTATTTTATATATTTTTGTTTTAATTTTAAATATAATTTTAAAAAATATAGGGCCCTTAAACTAAAATGTTTATAAATGTTGCAACTTAAAATTATGATAATAATTATATGTATAATCAGAGATAGTTAATTTGATGGTTAACTAAATGTTAAACTATAAACTAAATATATAAATTCTTACATCAACATTCAACATTCGTGAATCATCTTAATAAATAGTCATTTTATTTTCAAACAAAGAATAATAAAATTAAACTAAATTACTTTTAGATTCACTCTCAAACTGAAGCAAAATGCATGGAATTTTGAGGCTTTTCAGCTCTTTAAAATGAGTAGATTTCTATGCATTTTTCGTCAGTATTTTTGATTGTTCATAACTTTGCAACAGAATAATATTTTATACGAAATAAAGCTCAAATTAAAGCTTCTACAGTCAACTTCTTTATCTTATTACATTATTTCTCCAGCAAAAATACTTATAGAGTTAGGATTCAAAGTACAGGTATCATTTTTTACTGTAATAACGCATATTTTTAATACAATAGGTAATATCTTGATCCCATGGGCCTATAAGACGAAACAACGGGTAATAAGCATAATTTTTAGGTACCAGAAACCACTTCCCAAAGCCTCATCGAAAACCGTTTCCCGCAAGTCGTGGACTCTCCTTGTAAGTTATAAAAGCTATAAGGGCAAATACCGTAAATATGATAATTTTTATACATTTCTTAGTTTTTTAGGTCCTAAACACTTTTCTTTCCAGTTTAATCTACACTTATACATTACTATATAACCTAATTTGCACGAAAACACTCGAAAAAATATAAATATTTACGTGTTTCCATACACGCTAAATCCGTTGGAGTGAAATTCCACGCGAAGAATGAGTGAAATAAATCACTCTAATTAGAGTGAATTTTTAACTCTGAAAATAGAGTGGAAATCTTTCACTTTTAAGTAGAGTGAAATCTCACTCTACTTTAGTTTACATACTTTACCCATGGACATCGACGAAAAACTAACGTTTTTAAATGAAGATTCAATATTAAAAATAAATTTTAAGATTTATCTAATTGTTTTTATTTTATAACGATATTTCGATTTTTTAATTTTAGTTTTTCAACTTTTGGATATGTTAGAAATATTATGATAAATTTAGTATAATAACATTTAAAAGAGCATAAAATTACCTGTATTTTATAACCACAAATTTTGAATTGACTATTTCTTTTTATAAATGAAAACGTCATATTTAGTTTAAACGGTTGAATCTCGGAAATGTATGATGTCTTAAAACAGCAGCATTATATCTAAAACTTTCCGAAAAGGTAACTGTTTTTAAGCCATGAGCCATTCTGAGGTTCTTTAATTTTCAAGATATTTAAGTTTATATAAATTTTTTCTTAATTTTCTTATTTTTATGACAAATTGAAAATAAAAGAAATTTTAAAAATTAAAAGAAAAAGTAAATTTTAATCATAATAAAAAAAAGAACAGAAAGCTTCCGCTTATAAATAGAAATTTTTAATAATTATAAACCCAACGCGCCTACAACAGTATCTCTAAGGAGACGTGAAAAAATGTAATTTAAACTAAATGTGTACTTTTAATAAAAAATTATTTTTTGCTAAATTATCAATGATAAATCAGCACACATTTTTTGAAACTTTAATTAAAAAGAAATACAGCATTTTAAAAATATTTTCTTAGAACCAAAAAATTTATATTAGAACAATTAATTTAGTTTGAGGAAGCCAAGTGCGATTGAGTTGGCAGCGGTGTCTTTTTACCATCACAAAGCTTCCTCTATGAGGAAGCAAAATTATGTTTGAACAAACCACAAAATTACATATTATTTCTATGCCTTTATTTAACCTGCTTTTTATAATAGATCTTTTGGTTATAATAGTCCATTAATTAATAATTTATACTTCATTATATAGTTTCATACATTAAATCATTAAGTAATGTACCCAGAGCACAATTGTACATTTAGTGCTACCTTGCTTGCTCGTTTGTTCCTTTCTGCTTTCTTACAGAGGGTCTTTCGCTAACTATAGGGCATACAATAAAATATCGTATGAGAGTTTATAAAGATCCTATGATAAAACTAATGATATGTACTTAATAATAGTCCAAAACTACATGAAAAAAAAAATTGTTCCAAAAAAATCGTGACGTCACAAGTGTAAATATTGTCAATTTAAAAAATATTTAATTAAACCCCAATTTCTTCTTTTTATTTCTTAACCAATTTTAATATTTCGGAGCTTATAATTTCCTTAAATATTTCTCTACAAAGTTAACGAAAGAAAAATTTAAAATGATAAAATGAATAAAAAGTATTATTTACACAAAAAGTACCAAAGCCCCGAGAAATATTTAAGTGTCTTTACTAAAGAAATTTATATTATAAATAATAGAATGCATGTAGTCATATAATTATTGTTATTTTAAAAATAACAGTAAAAACAGAATAATGTAAGTTATGACGAAATTTGGAGAATTGGTAAACAAATATTTGTAGTTTTACAATGAAGATTTATTACAAAATTTTATTTTCGACATCAATCACAAAATTTTTGTTGACTAAGTTATGATTGACTAATTTTCGGAAAGGAAATTATTAGTTATCAAATACTTTTAGTATTGCATATACATATTTCTATAATCTCGTAAGTTGTTATTTGTTGATAAAAATATTTATTTTGACGGCATACTATATTGAACATTCAATAAAGTATAATAATGTATATTTATAAAAACTAATAACTTTTCCAAACAAAATATAAATAGGTTAGATTTGCAAACAAAATACGTTCTTGCTTAAAGCATAGTCTTAAGCAGATTCTAGCCAGATATTAGCTATAATTTGACTTATTAATAGTATAGGGGAGGATGGGGTATTGCCGGTCACCTAAGCAAGAATGCATATTATTCACGTTCTAAAATAGTTTTTCATAAAGTGTAAATGATTAGGATAAAGTTAAAGTTATTTACTTTAAATATTTCTAATCAGTTTCGTTTATAATCAAAACGTATCAAAGATATAAAACCAAATAAAAACAATAGATTTGGCTTGAATTGCCCTGAAGCATGAGGTAATACCGGTCAGCCTGTTGGGCCACAGCTAAAATCCTACCTATCCTAAAAAAAGACAAAGACCCCACGGACCCGTCGAGCTATCGTCCCATAAGCCTCTTGCCCAACATAAGCAAGGTTTTCGAAGCTCTACTTAACACCACACTCACACACTTCTGCAACAAAAACAACATTATTCCTGATCAACAATTTGGATTTCGCCACAATCATTCGACTATACATGCAATTAATAAATTCCTTTCCGATACCACCAAACACCTAAATAATCACGAGATGGTTGCGGCGTGCCTCATTGACCTAGAGAAAGCGTTTGATTCAGTTTGGCTCAAGGGCCTTTTCTACAAGTTAATAAAAAAAGGCTTCCCCAGGTACTTAATACGGTTACTTTGGCGCATGACGCAACACAGACAATTCCTTATAGTATCAAACTCCACTCAATCCGACAGAATGTTCAGTATCGAAGAAGGTCTCCAACAAGGATTAGTCAATTCACCCATTCTGTTCAACATTTACAATTCGGATAGCCTCAATTTATTTAACCTCAATTCTGGAAATAATTCATATTCGATTGCCTTCGCGGACGACTTTCTTGCTTACTGCGCAGGTAAATACCCTGAGAAAATTCAAAATAAACTCGAGACGACGGTGAACCAAATTAGCAATTATTACGAAAAATGGCACCTAAAAGTTAATATTAAGAAATGCGAAACTATCTTAATCCGACTACCAGTTTCTTCCCTGAGTAAAAAAGAAAAAACAAATTGGCGTAATTTCAATATTAAAATCACGCAAAACAACAAGAACACAGTCGTACCTCACAAAAATGCGGTAAAGTACCTGGGCATGCACATTGACCAGCTCCTCAGACTAAACATACACCCTAAAACTCAATTATGGAAAGCGAGACATAGATTTTTAAGCTTAAGTCGCCTATTTTACAATAAATACTTAAACGAAAAGGCTAAGATAATTTGCTATTGTCTCCTCGTCAGACCCATTATTACATATGCATCGCCACTCTGGTACAACCAAAGCGCCGCAGCAATGGAAAAAATCCGAATTTTCGAAAGAGCTTGCCTTCGAGCTTGCACAAAGCAATATCGATCGGCCGAATCGAATTATCAAAAATTTGTTAGTAACAAAAAACTATATCGCAATGCGAATATACCTACAATAGATAATTTTATGACAAAAATTAACCGCAACTATTTTGCGAATGTTAAAAAGATTTCGTCAAACCCACTTATCGTAAATATTGCGAATGTAAATAATGAATACCTAGAAAGGTGTAAAAAAACAGGTTATTTGCCCCCTGAATCGTTTACCTTGCTGGATCACCAAGGACTAATCCAAAACGGAAACAATGTGCCAATTATATACCACTGGTCGCGCCACAACGCCAACAAACGAATACCAAAAGACAGTGATTCTTTACCACAGCTCAAATATTCCACCGAAATCCCAGATTGCGACCGGTTCGAAAAACAGCGACTCAATTTCAAAAAATATTGGTGGCTCAGCGAAAACAGCAAGTTTATAGACGACGTGCGAAAAAGATCACGTAGAAAAAATCGCGCGCTTCAATACTAACCCATACAAACACGCTAGACCTGCGCTTCACAGCTCCACTTAGCGACACTCAATATTGAGGACTTTCACTCTCCTTAAGAACTCTGTTGTAACGTAGACTTAAGCTGTACATATTATATTTCTATTAATGTAACTTATTTTAATTTTAAATATTTATATATCTTGATAGGTGACCAAGCAAGATATGCTGCGCGGGTTTTTACAACATTTGCTTTTTTCTCCCGATGCGAAAACCACCAACTCTGCTGCAAACATTTACTTTGTAAAATCTGCAAATCTTTATATTAAAACGATTGTAATAAATTTAATAACCACTGCGACCGCTCCAGCTGTAGATCTCTCCCTGAGACATGTGCGTGGAATATACAATTAACATGATGTATCCTTTTTTTATTCGTTTTTTGAATGTACATAAACTTCAACACATTGTAACAATTTTTCTAAAATAAACGATATACAAAAAAAAAAAAAAAATACCGGTCAGCCTTCGTGCAATCGCAGTCACTATTAAAACATTACTTATATAGGTAAAACGTTTCTTTTAATTAATTATGTGAGCCTCAATATGACCAATCACACTATTATTTGTAGTTTAACAATGAAATATGTAGTCCAAAAGACACTGTTAAACAAGAAACACTTAAGCAAAGATGAACTATCAGAGAGCGCAAAACAACGCTTTACTAACCTCATGTTTGGGAGCGTCCATATGAATAACATGGTGACCGGGATTACCTCAATTCTGCTTAATGATTTAAATAGAAATTATAAGAAAATCAAACAATTTATTTGATTTCTTCTTTACTAATTCATATTGTTAGAGTGTTCAACTGTATAAAGTTTAAATAGTATGCGTAAAAGTTTAACTTATAGATCAGATTTCTTATAAAAAATGAACACCTAAACATTATTTGCGCATAATTAACTAATAAACCAGAACAGAATGCTGTTTGAACATTAGATTGATAGCATGTTATGTTCCGTATGATATACTATTGGAATTATTATGTACAAATGTTTAAATTATTAAATATAAGGATGACCGGAATTGACAAGTGACCGGTATTACCCCGTTCTCCCCCTATTAATCTGGCTAATAATTAATAAGCTAGCCAGCCATTCTAGCTAACTTTCTACCAGGGTCCCTCCTTAAAGATATCAGAATTGTAAATAATAAATTTTATTTATTTATTTTCTATTTTTACTAATTTATTTTATCGTTATTAAATCTTTATTTCCTGGTGGACCATTATGTTTGAACTCATATTTATATTTAAAAAACTATTTTAAATCATTGATTCGCTTCTTATTAACTAAACAAAACAAGCTGAAATTGGTTTACTACCATTATACGATAGCATGAAAGTATCATTTTTTCCAATGATCTATAATTCCAATGATCTGCGGTTTTAAAACCAGTTTCAAGTTGTTTTACTTTTGGCACTTTGTCAGTGACAACATTTTACGCGTAAATAATGGAAGGGCTTTGGTGTAATTAATGAAAATCGTCATTTCTCATAAAAATTATATTTGGAGTATTTGGATAAATATAATAAACATAATTGATTTACTTCCGAATAATAAAATTCAAAATACATGTATATGATTTATTCTACCATTTACTATAACTTCGTTCATTTTGAAATGTGTGTAATTTTACTTTGTGCAATTCTCTCAAGAAGTTATTGAGATGTGACTACTATTATAGCTCAGTTAAAGTCGTCGGTATGACTTTTTCAAACTTCTTGCCGAATCTTTGACTACGCCGCACCTACAATAATAAGCATTGGCGATAACTTAACTTTATCGGCAGCTTTTAAGGGGAACTTAAAAAACATTAAAGAACACTACTGAAAATTGGTGTTTTAACGGTTTTTCTTTTATATCCTTTGATCTACAAAATATTATGCCAAACCCATACGAGAAGTTATTTAGAATTATCTTAGAAGTATGTAAAAAAGTTTCAATCAAAAATATTAAGAACTGTAGAAGATTAGTACATTACGATACGTGTGACCTAAGTAGTCCTTTACAGCACGGCGTGTATTAGCTAAACGCCGTGCTATGAAGGACGACTTTTGACACGAGTATCGTAAACTATTTTATAGCACTGCTTGTCTAAATCCGCTGTCACGCCTAGCCGTGCCTTAAGCAGTCCAGTATTGCACCGTGAGGTTAGCGCCCGAGCGTAGCGAGGACGATAAGGACGGTGCAATAATGGACTACTTAAGTCACGGATAGGCGTGACTTAAATGCGGATTGAGGCCACACAGTGCTATAAAGATTATTAAAGAACGTATTAAATACAGAAAACTGACGCTAAAAATCTATCTTCTCCTACAATTCTTAATATTTTTGGTTTAAAATTTTTTTAAAAATATTTTCTGACATAATTGTAAACAATTTCTCGTATGGGTTTGGCATAATATTTTGTAGAACAAAAGATACAAAGAAAAATCGCAAAAACACCAGTTTTCAGTAGTACCTCCCCTTAAGGTAAAAGTCTCTATCACGAAACACCTTCTTAAATATGTCCCAATCATGATACAGTATCAAAAGTGATAAAATAAGTAATAATTATAATGTAAATAAATGATGAATATTAAAACAATATTGATAATTATACATGTCTTTGTTTGCAAACGCACATATCTGAGTATTATTATTTAATTAAGTAACATTGTAAAAAGATATTTAATAGCATGTGTCTTCCAAACCCGTACAAGTCAGCGATTTTCCAAGTCAAAACAGCGGATTAAGACGACTTTGTTTTTCAATTAGCGGAGAGTGCCCCAGTATGACCCCCCTCTCAGTATGGACACCCCATGGCTATTGGGCTTCTACCGCTACATAACAGCATTTTAGATGTTGGATTAGATGCAGGTTATAGTTCTATTAAGGTGGTCCTATAGTAAAATTTGACGAAAAACTCGATTTTTATCTTATTACATTTTCTGACACTTTGCACATTTTTAGAACAGAAAATCATTTTGTATTTGCAATATTGGTCATAAAAATAATTTTAATGAGCTCAAAAGTATTTTTCCTCCGACCATTATTACATACAATCCAATCTACTCTATACTATGCAGACAAACTTCAGAAAACATGGAAATTATTAAAAAAATATTTTGATCGATATTCTACGATAGAAAAATTGTTTTAAAATCATCAGAAAACTATTTCTTTTTTTTACAAAAATGCGGTTTACTCCATTTATGGTTTCCCAATGTTCAGCAAGTCTTATGCACATAGAATTATAATGAATTTATCTGAAACTTTAAGGACTTCTTATTCAACTTATTCGCATTACAACCATGAACTCCGATTTTTCAAAAAAAATTTATTAAGAAAGTGTTACCCATGAACACTTATGAATAGAGTTAAAAATGTCGTTTTTCTAAGATATTTTTACAATGAAAATTCCATATAATTATATTTTTCTTTATAATTGTATTTTTTAAAATTTAGAGTTCAGAGTTCTGTGTGGGACAGGTGTTAGATATTACATAATTTTTTTCAAATGCTATACTTGCATTCCTATGCGCAAGGACAGTTTTGAAAAAATATCAATTTTCATTGATAATTGCTACTTCTTCCTACATAACTATGGCTAATCTGTCTAAAAATTTATGAAAATTTACAAGAACAGCTTTCTTTTAGGTAACAAATATAAGTATCAATGTAAAAAAATGTTATCATGTAACTAACAAATTTACTATAGGACCACCTTAAAGTGGGTCTACACTGATTATTGCACAAAAAATCGAAAAATATTTTATGACACTTCTTGAAGCTCTACATTTGTAAGAACTTTTTAGGACCTTATAGTATAAAAAAATTTTGGAATCAACAAACTTATAACAATTCAAAGGAAATAATCAATATTGCTTCTTATGTAGAACTGAATATTTAAATGCGTTTTTCTCGAAACTTATTTTTCTAAGTTCAAAAAGTTGCTCGGGCATTTAGAGTCGATGAATCTAACTGTATTAGTTAAAGAAGTTAGTATTTTTTTCCAAGAAGTGCGTAAACATTGTATTTTTTTACATATATTTATTTAAAATGAAGGTATATTGTTTTGTAGTTATTTATGATAGAAAATTAAAATATAAAATACTAACTTCTGTTTGTTACGAGTTTTAAAGTAAGTGAGAATTTATTAGGTTGATATTGTCAAACTCAAATACGCAAGGAACTTTTTGAATTAACCTCTATTTCGACTGCAAATAGTGCATTTTATTCAATGAATTTCGTTTAGGAAAGTGAAAATTGCTCAAGCTTGATATATATTCTTCTTTTTTTGTTATTCCGGATATTTAACGACTTTGAAAAAATCAGTGTAGACTCTCCTTAAATATGACCAGAGGTTCTTATTTTTAAACAAACCCTCTGAAAATTTTTGCGATAAAAACAAAAATGCAAATTATTCTCTGAATCAAAAGTTATTTCGCAAAGGTTAAACAAATGCGAATTAAATATTAATTATTTCTTATGTGATATGATGTAAATTAAAATAGATTTAAACAACATACTATTTAATAACAAAAATACTCTTCTATAAACGTTAGGTGGTCATACCGGGAAATACTTTTTCAAAAACTCAAAACCTTCATTTTTCGTTATTAATTAATACTTAACTCAGATTATTAACTTTGGCCAAAATTCATTTACTACGTCAAGAAGGTCCATTCATATAACTAATTCTACTTTGAAATTTTCATTGTCACCTTGGTACACAAAAGATACAGCTCAAATAGCTATGGGTGGTCATACTGGGGTACTCTCCCCTATAGTTATAAATTTAAATGATTTCACAACATCTGCAATAGCTTAAATTGTAGCTTTTGGTGCATAGATTCAAATTATCTGTATGATTTTTAATAATAATGCGATTTCCTTTTATTAAATATAGGAGAAGATGGGGCAAAACGGGGTACCAGCTATATCTCGTACCATACGCGGCAGCGTCGTTTCAACCAATTGAAATTTCTTTAATATGTAGGTTCTAGAAAGATAAGAAAAATGCAAACCCTTATCATTTTGTGTACCAGGATGGTCAGAACAGAAGTGACATCATAAAAACAGTTACTATTGTAAGTTTTGAGTTACGTGCATCATTGGACGAGGTTAGTACTGGGATGGGTGACCGCTGGGGAACCCCGTCTCAACAATGATTGTTCCGCAGATAGGTAGTGCCGTATTATAGCCTACGCCAACTGGGGCGCAAGATTCCAGGACTAAAAAAATGTACCGCAATGAGGGGCGCCGACCGGAACGGCACTTACTCACGGACGATTAATTCATTACTTATTCATTTTATAAATAAATATTTTGTAAAATCATATTCAAAACCTTTCAAACTCATATACTTCAAACGTACAATTAAGTAAAGAGTTATTATAAATATATTATTAAACAAGAAACTTTCAGAATCATATCATCAACCACGCATAGAAGTTCAATCAATACATTCATATTATAACACTTATTTTCAAAACCACATACCCCAGGAATTAAAATTTATAATTAACTAGTTGTTATTAAATAGTAGTCTTTTGTAGTACATTATGCAACAAGGAAATAGTCGGCTTTATTCCCGTGTTGCATATAGAACTTTATTTCCGACTTAACTGTGTAATAATAGTATATTGTGTATCAAGGGCATAAATAGGGCTTTTTTCGAACGAGTGTGGAGTTTGCAAACATACGAGGTCAAAAAACCCACTAGACCTTGGTGCACACCATATTTTATGTGACATATGTATGGATTTTTGCGTAGAAGTCTAGAAAAGTACAAATAGCGGGCAATAAAAGACACTTTATTGTCCGCCGAGCAATAAAGTGGCTTCTTTTGTTCGCTGTTCTTTTCCCCGTCGGTCAGAAAACAAGCACTATAGACTCGCTGTTCAGGTCCAAAAAGCCGCGAAAATCGTGCATGTGTTACATAAAGTTCTTTATTTCCTGCCAAACCTACTTTATTTCTCGCAAATTTTCTTTATTTCGCCTTTGCGGGAAATAAAGTAGGATAGCGGGAAATAAATTCAAAAGAGAGAATACTATGTCACTTGTCCCGCTTTTCAGGTCAATAAAGTGGCTATTATAGTTAGTTGGAAATAAAATACTTATTACTACATGTAGAGTAGGCTTCTAAAACCACATAACACACATGTACAAGCTAAACAAATAAAAAATTTCCTATTATACCCTAAGCTCTTAAAAGTCCATACCCCGCGTACAATAGAATATAGAACTAACTGATAGGGTTGTGCGATTATGCATTTTTTTCAATTAATCGATTAAGCGATAAATGGATTAATAATCGTAAAAATCTGAATAATCGGCATAATCAAAATAATCAGAATAATCAAAATTATCGAAATAATCAGAGTAATCAAAACAATCGGAATAATCGAAATAATCGAAATAATCGAAATAATCAAAATAATCGAAAACAATCGATTATTATTCAGAGCCAAGGATAAGTTCCGAAGTAACTATCGACTGAAGAACGATAATTTTGAGTTAATGCTTGTTTGCAGTTAACTTTTTTCTGAACTCTTAGTACTTGATTATGACAAGTTAATTTGCTATCTTCGGACGATTGAATTTGCTGTCATCGCATCGAGTTGAAAAAATATTCGTTGGCCGTATCACGAGATCTTCTGAGAGGAAACGTCGTACTTCTCGAGCTCATGAGATCGTCACCAGGTGAAATGACATATTTATAGATACTCGTTTAACTTCGAAACGGTCGAATATTCCAACGACCGTTTTTACTTTTTATATTTTTACAAAGACAGGGAGGTTCTTTATGCGAATTATTATGCATCAACTCTCTCCTTCAAAATAAAATACAAACGTAACACATTTGAGAAAACTCATTTTCTCAGAGTGGTCAACCATAGAAAAAAAGCATACGAAACTATCAAATTCCACAATTTTCCATATAATTTCACTCCGGCAATTTAAATATGAGAATATAATAGAAGCTATCATCCCTTTAAAAATGACGTGATTGAGCGAAAATTCTTTGGAGGTTACCTCACACAAGAATAATTTTTATTGCACTGACCGTAAATATTACAGAGCGAACAGTAAAATCTCCTCTGTAGTTCGTAGTTATCACGCGCATAGCTCGATGCCTCACCGTTACAGAAAATCAGCCCCTCGAATCTCACTCGACTCAAAGTTCGATTAGGTGAGCCGAGCTGACCTTCAGATGACTTTAGATGACCTTCAGTTGACCCCAGGAGCAATTAAGCAAACCGTAACTGGGATGATCCTCGGCTGATCCTCGAATGACCCTGATATGAGCCTCGGTTGAACCTCGAACCTCGACTAACCCGAGGATGAGCCTAGACTGAACCTCGGCTGTACCTCGGTTAACCGAGGGGCTCAGATCGATATGAATTTGAAAAAGTTAATTTAAATATTCTGTGTTTAGACAATTTTAAAGGCAACTATTGTAAACAAAAATCAAGTCGATATCTCGGGGAAGCCCGGGTGAAATTTCAGCCTTCTAATATATAAATGACTGGAGGTCAGATACATTTTTTTAATATACAGTTTTTCACAACAAATAAGATGTCGTATTTCAGTAAGTTAGCCTTCGTACAGTACAGACGTGTCTTACGAGTTCTACGATACGTAAACATAGGCTTAAGTGTCTGCGTATTAATTTAAGTGATAGTGCGAATCTACATGTAGTTCTTTTTATTTTTGTGAAGTGATTTTCTTAACTAATTGGTGCAATTAAGGAGAACAAATATATTGACCTCTGACTACAGGAGTCAACATCAATCTGATTAATCTGCCGTGCTAACGTCCCCAAACGCTACGTACAGCAGAGTCCGCAGTTATGCAGCAATCTCACAAATTGATCAATTTCCTAAAAAAGAACAAGGAATAATTTTAGAAGCAAAAGATGGTATTTCACTCAAAAATTATATTTTCGCCATTGGAAACAAAGTCAGCCCGGCCAACGTTCGCTTTGCCTCAAGAATTTCAAAAGGTAGAATCGGCATCTTTTTCGCTACCAAGAAAATCGCCGAGGAATTCACAAGTATAATCCTATCAAATATATCACCAATGATTCCATACGTGTATATAGAGGAAACATTAGACCGTTTAAGTATAAAAAGAGGGTCATCAGTATCTTTCTTAAAAGCAGGAGTAACTGAATCAGAGTATGCTCATGTTATGAGTTATCGACGATAAGTGTATGTTCATCCTGATGACGTAGCAACGTTACCTGAACGTACACTAATAAATTTCGACGAAATCAATCACTGGATTTATCTGTCAACCGATACAGTTACGTGCTTTTTATGTAAAGATAAAGGCCATCTCGCTAAATATTGCACCTAATACACTGAACCATCCGTAGAATCAGTGGTTAACAGTCCCGATACTCAAAACATCAATAACCATAACAATGACTTACTAGATGATAACACAGACGAGAAAGGCACAACTACACAAATTGACCCTGGAAATCAAATGAAAATATTAAATTAAATTAATGTAGGCGTAAAGAGAACACACTCAGAATTTAGTTCTAGTTTATCACAAGCTACAAATCAGACATTTGTAGAACCAAACACGACAGAATTCGTAAAACAAGTTAAAAAAAGAAGACAAAATACAGAAACCTAGTACTAAAAAAGTTAAACCAGTACCCAACCAAATCAATTTAGATAATATGCTATCACCATTAGAAAACGTATTCAATGCAAATAAGACAGATATGAGTTTCTTACAATTCAAAAGTTTCATAGAAAACGTACAAGGTTCTAGTAATTCCCTAGAGATTGCCTTAAAATGTACATCAGATATTGAACAACTCACGTCATTTATGCAAAATGATTTATACCTTCATTTGTTAGAACGAAGTATCAAAGTCCGCTTTACACGAATAACTAATAAACTAAAGAAGGTTCAAGACACAAATACTCCATGCGGATCGAAGAGTCTGAGACCGCCGAAGATTTGTAAACATATACAAACTTATAATATCAACGCAATCAAAGTGAATAATGTACTCCAATGGAATATTAACGGACTTGTATCCCATTTTGAATTACTATTAATGTTATAAAATGACCAAAAACCTCTAGCGATCTGTATTCAAGAAACCAATTTTGAAGAGTGTAACTGCACAAACATAAGAAATTACAAAATTTATTAAAAAAATAGAAATAACTGCCCTTCTCTGCCAGTGGTGGAGTTGCGATTTATATTTAAGATAATATCTTCAGCAAAAAATTTTCAATTACTACTGAAATAGAAGCTGTCGCTGTGTTGTACAGTAGTAGATTCTATACGTTTATGTATCTGTAATATATACCTACCAAACAGCCGTGAATTCAATTATGTGAATTAAACAATTTAATTGAACAACTTCCCCAACCTTTCATTATTGTCGGCGATTTCAATAGTCATAACATTATCTGGGGCTCCAATAAAAGAGACGCAAGAGGCAAACTAATAGAAAAATTTATAGAAACACAAGACGTAATTCTATTAAATAACGATAAACCTACTCACTTTAATTCGTCAAACGGAACACTTTCTGCAATTGACCTTTCTCTATGTTCACCTCAAATTGCAGAAAAACTTGAATTGGAAGTACTGCACGACAACTACGATAGTGATCATGGAATAGCTATCAAACAATTATAGACAAGGAAATTTAATCATTAAAACCGCCAAACTGTACTTCAAATTCAGAAATTAATTTAATTTAAAAGAATTTGAACATACTATAAACGAAGCTGCGAACAAGTCTATACCGAAAACATCTGCAAATACAAGCAAAAAAAATCTACCATGGTGGAATGATGATTGTGAACGCGCTATAAAAAATTATAAACATGCATTTAACATTTTTTAAAAAAATAACACAGACTGTAATAAAAATAAATATAAAAAAAGGGCAATTGCATGACATACAATTAAAGTGAGAAAAAGAAAATCCGGGATAGACTCAGTAACTAATTAAAAAAAATACGCCCGCTGAAGAACTATTTAATAAAATAAGACAAATCAATGAAAAAAAGAAACAGATAAAAATCTCAACTATTGCTACAACCGACGAAAATTATACATCAAACCCTCAAGAAATTGTAAACATTATGGGAAAATTGTTTGCAGATAACTCTAGCGATTCAAATTATAGCAAAGAATTCCTGCAAAATAAAAATCGAATAGAAAACAAAGAAATTAATCACCAGCCCGATGAAGAACACATAAATATAGATATGATCAACAAACTGAATTATGAAATTAAAAGAATACACACTTAAAAGAATCATATAGACCTATATCACTCACATGTTGTATGTGTAAGCTTTTAGAAAAGATTATAAATAAAAGATTAAAATGATACCTTGAAGTTAATAACTTAATTACGCCTCACCAACACGGCTTTCGTCAGTATCACTCAACAATGGACAGTCTTGTATTTACAGATTCAAAAATATGTGATGCGTTTGTTAACAAATAACACCATATAGAAATAGCACTAGATATGGAAAAAGCATATGATTTGTTGTGGAGAGATAGAATTATTTAATTACTAGCTAAATTTAACACCAGTGGCAATATGCTAAACTTTGTAATTCATTTTCTAAAAAAACGATACATACGTGTAAGAATCAATGGACAATTTTCTGAAATTTTTGAAATTTTAAACGGCGTACCACAAGGCAGGGTAGTAAGCGGCACCCTGTTCTTATTGGATAAATGAGATCACTAGAGTAATTCCTTCACCAGTCGAATGCACCCTATACGCAGATGACATGACATTACTCCTTGCTGGTAAAAATATAGATAGATCGCAAAAACTCCTACAATTTACTTTAAATAAGTTACAGGATTTCGCCAACGAAACTGGCTTCAAATTTTCTAAAAATAAGACTACAGTTACTATTTTTTCCAAACAAAATAAAATAAACAAAGAATTAAAATTATTTTGGCAAGATCATGAATTATCTGTAGCAAGTGATATGAATATACTAGGACTCAAATTTGACCAAGAACAAACTTAGACTCCACGTATAAAAAAATTTAAAAAACGAATGCTACAAAAAACTAAATGTCATAAAAACCTTAGCTTCGAAAAATTGGGGTGCAGACCAAGATATTTTACTACAAACTTACAACTTGTAACATATAGATGCACACAAGTGTAATTAGATTTGAATATCCGCGCGTAATCGACAAATTGGACGTCGATAAAGGGTAAGGGACATCTGAATTTGTAGAAATGCGGACAGATGGCAACATTTCTTAGCACTAATAAATACTCCCGTCTTGCGGTACTCGGCCTCTTTTCACTGTCTGGTGCTGCGCGTGCTCCATCTCGTCGGAGCCTCGACCACGCGAACTCCCTGACTTTTTATGAGAAAAGGTCAGCGTCGGATGTGACAAATGAAGTTTGTCCGAACCGAAAATTGAATATGCCGGTCTTGGTTCACTAAATCTCGCGATGCGAGAGTTGCGCGACGACGAGGAAAAAGTTATTTTCTTGAAGCGGAGTCGTGGCGAAGCTCCGGTGAAGGAGGAGAGTCGGCCACGTGTTGGGACCACGAGTGGAAGGAGCCGATTGTGCTGCGCATCTCTATTCTAGTTGAGTATTCAAAATATAATTTAATTTGAAAAGTGTACGGGTAGCGAGACGGTAGTTACGTTTCAATTATATACTGCAAGGTAGAATCGAAGGAATGTGTGCGATCGAGCGTGATCAATTGGGTATGTGAATTGTATGGCGAATAAATGTAAATAAACAAACTATGCTATAGTACATCTTCTCCTGTTTCATTATTTGCATGTATCAATTTTCTTATATAGTAGATTTCGGGGTCTTATATTTTTTACAAACTCAATAAGACAATCAAAAGCCGATTACGGTAGCATAGTATACGACGGTGTGACCACACGCACATTACAAATGTTAAAACCAATCCAGAATGCAGCAGCAAGATTAGCTACCGGTACCTTTCGCACTAGCCCCGTAGAAAGCCTTATAAGTGAAGCTCATTTAATTCCACTTAATTACAGAAGAATTAAATTATGTACAAATTATGCTATAGCCACATGCCACTGTCAATAAAAAGTTATTTGAATTACAAAATTCTGTCAATCCGTACGAAAAAACCATAGTGGGCATCCTTTACCCATTACTACCTTACGACAAACATCCTTAGTACCACCATGGACGCTGAAAACGCCAAAAGTGTGGATAAAAAGCCTAAACAAGCATAACTCTAACTTCACTTTAATCAAAGACAGCTTTCTAGAAATTGCCAATGAACTCACAAACTTCAAACATATTTATACAGATGCATCACAAAATAAAGATGGTACTGGCTGCGCCTTTTTATCGAAAGAAAGTGAACTCTTATTCAAATTACCTAACGAAATATCTGTTTTTACCAGTGAAGCATTTGCAGTTCTACAAGCTCTTAAGGCTATTAATAACATAAATCATGAAAACGTTATTATACAAAAAATAATTAATAAATATAACGACATGATCTCAAAAAACAGAGACGTCATCTTCAGTTGGGACCCTGATCATGTAGGAATCGAAGCCAACGAAGAAGTAGACAAAATAGCCAAAGAAGCTGCTATATCAAACTTACCAACGGAATTATTTCTATTACCTCAATCTACAAAACATTTAAAAAAACACTGTATAAAATTAATATACAATAAATGCAACGAGCAATGGCAGAATAGCAAAACACTCTAAATTCACGAAATTATAAGCAACGTCTGTGACAGAAGCCCTGCTCTTTTACTTAATAGAAAAGAACAAGTCGTCATAAATAGATTGAGAATTGGACATACAAATGTAACTTATATACACTTAATAACCAAAGAAGATAAAAAAATGTGTAACAATTGTGATACCCCTCAATTTGTACCTCATATACTCCTGGACTGCCCTCAATACCAGTCCTTCAGATTAATAAATGAACTTCCGAAAACAATATAAAAATGTCTAAATAATGTAGAATCGTGTAAAAACGATAGCTTTTTTAAACGACGTAAATCTATTGCATTTTATTTAACTAAACAAAAAGCAACAGTCAATATATGTAAAATTTTGTATAACACTCATGGTATGATAAATAACATAATTAATGTATTTGAAAATAACATGTATCATATTACAACATTATATTTTTTGCATACTAAACCACAATATATAAAACTCTGTAATGTATTTATGTAAGTTGTGGCTAATAACCGTGAGCAGTAGATACAACATTAAATAAATAAATGTAAAAAAAAAGATGTATTTAAAAATAAATAAAAAAATTTACTTTCCGCCATTTATATTTCTTTTTGCACTTTGAATTTTATTTTATGATCTAAAAAATATCGCGTCAAATCCATACAATTGATTATTCGAAGTGATGTCAGGCATCTGCAAGAAAACAATTGAGCCCAAAATATTGAGATCTGGACCAATGGTTTGAGTTTCAGAGCGCGACGGTCTGCTGTAAGATAGCGCCGATCGGGCACTTTCGAGCGCTTGGCTTTGTTTTACAATTTGCATGCTGCTTCTTTCAATTATTTTATAGTCCGACAATATGTTAACATTTGTCGTATAATTTTTGAATATGACTGCTCACATCTCCAGCTGTTTTTGCCAAAAACAATTGCTTCAAAAGCGATACTCGAGTTTTTTCAATGATAGCTGCAGTATTATTGACTAAAACTATTTTTTAAACAAAATCAATTGTAGGTGCGAGCGGTCATATTAAAAAATTATACGACAAATATTAACTGATTGTTAAAATACAAAAATAATTGAAAGATGCAGCATGTAGATAGAAAGATAAAGCCAAGCGCTCGGGCGAGCCTATTTATTGATATTTTGTGCTCAAAAATGTTTTTGCAGGTTCCTGACATAATTCTGAACAATCAGTCGTATGAATGTGACTCGATCCTTTTTAGATCGGAAAACAAAATTCAAAATGCAAAAATAAATCAAAATGGTGGAAAGAAATTTCTTTGATTTTCTTTAAATACGTCATCTTATTTGTCGTGAAAACCGATATTAAAATTTTTTATCCGACTCCCGGTCATTTATCTATTAGTAAGCTGAAATTTCAACAGGGCCACCCCTTAAAGATATTACGGAATCCGTGAAAATAAATTGTACCCATTCTAATCCCTTAGGTGTTGATTGTGGTAAAATCGCATAATCTTCTTATACACATTGAATCAATTTAGTTTGAAATTTGTATTAATTCGGCTATTTTTTTTATTTAACCCACAAAATTACATAAATGGAATATGTGTTTGCCTTCATATTACATTCACAAAGTTACAGATTAATAAGCAAATGTTTAGGTACTTGATCTGTAAAATCTTAAAATCTATGTTCTATTTCTCAGTAAAGAAGAAACGTTGGATAAGATAAAATTAAAATTAATTCGACAGTTACATGTTAACACATTATGGTAAAATTGGTGTCAATTTCGAGCAGGAAAGGCTATATACTATAATGATACCGTAAATATCCTGCATCGAAAAATTTATAAGCAATGATATGTTTTATTCAGACCGAAAAATCTTGTTTCCTCTTATAAAAGAATAATTGCGATTATGTATCGAAATATATCGAATTGAGAGGTACCTGTTCTTAATTAGTTTACATTTATTGACTATTATTTTGCTTTACGTATATTTTTAAAAATCATGTTTGCCTTGCCTCTAACTATTAACATAGTTAATTTTATTAGATATAATAATATTCGTTTTTAATTTTTTAATAATAATCGAGGTGTTACGTAGTTTAAGTTCACGTCGATCAACGAAACAGAAAAGAGCGCGAAGATTAATTTTATACAACCTAAAATTGTAGTTTTAAATTTGTAAATTATTTTTTTTATCATTGTAACTATTTCAATTAAAACTAAACTAAAACTTTTTCAATTAAAGAACAAATAGTAAATAATATTCATATAAAATCAATCAATTTGTTAGTAATCAATGAAAATTGTATTATTATATTGTAGTATTTAAATTCATATTATTATATCACTTCCTTCTTTACCGAACCTAGATGTCGCGTTTTTAAACTTATAACTCATGTACAATGCATATATAGTCAGTTTTTTTGTGACATTCGTCCAGATAACATGTCTAAATAAAATACTCACTCCTTTTGTAATTGTTAGTTCGTTATTCGTGTATTTTCCTATCACAATTTATAGCATATGCTAAAGAAATATGTCGTAAATTATTTTACTCAACATACAATTCTAAAATTAAATTATAGGTGAAAACGATTCACTACAATATTAAATAAAAAAATTATAACGTCAAAATTTAATAAATATAAGAGCGCGCTGCAGCGCGCATCACTGTTTCTAGTAAGTGTAATTTATAATGAAAGAATAGCTAAGCATGATGAATACTTACTAAATTTTTTATTTAAAGACTTATTTTTAACAAAAAACGGTATCTCTAAGTTAGTTATAGATTTATTATTTAAAAATTTATTTTTAATACAAAGCACGTACTATGTAAGATGTTCCTGCTTTCCAAGGTCAATTGAGTTTATGATTATCAAAATAACATTTATTGTAAATTAAAAATTTATGTCTGTTAGGGAGCCGGTTACAAGGTTTATACCTTATGTAGACAAATCTAAAAATCATTATCATCTACAAAACTATTATTTATAATAAAAATATTATTCTATTAATTATTTTTAAGGTGATGTTCAACTCCCCTGCTACCGTCAAATACGGGGAACCACTTTTTTCATTTGATTTTCAATGTTATGAAATTATCTGTCTGGAAAATTGTTGTTTTTGATTGGGACAAAAACGTTCTATAGAGATATTTACTCTAAATTGAAAAAGAAATAAGAAAAGAGAATCCTCGTAATTATCGGAGGCAGGTGGCTTTAACGTCACCTTGAAATCTACTCTATTCAAAATTTCTTTCAATTTTATATTTTTGTATGATTTATTTTTGATAATATAATGTTATTTATTAATTTATTATCCTTATATACCAATTTGTGCCCTATTAGTCCCCTATTTTCAAGAAAATGGTCCCACTTTCATTTTTTTCAGCGCCAATAGGTACTGTGATGACTGTAAATGTTCAAAGTTCGCTAAATTTTCCGCGGTTAAGTTGTAGATCTCAAAAAAACATAACTTTTTGTCTTTAATACCTTTTAGCACTGCCTGGCCTACATCCGCACTTAAGTAACACCTATCCGTGACTTAAGTAGTCCAGTATTGCACCGTCCTTATCGGCCTCGCTACGCTCGGGCGATAAACCTCACAATGCAATACTGGACTGCTTAGCACGGCTAGGCGTGACAGCGGATTTAGGCAAGCGGTGCTATAATAGTATATTATGACACTGTTGTGGGAGATGGTTTTCTACCTTGCTCGAGGGTTTTCGCACGAGCGAAGCGAGTGAGAAAATCGAGCAAGGTAGAAAACCACCTCCCACAACAGTCTCATACGATATTTTATAGCACAACAACCTCAAAATCGACAATAAAGTTGGCATTTTGAGGTTAGTGTGCTATAAAATACTATACGATACTATTGTCAAAAGTCGTCATTCATAGCACGGCATTTAGCTAATACACGCCGTGCTGTACTATTACAAAAACGTCACTAAAACCGAGGTCACTTGAATAAAACGAAACGTAATAAAACGTACGAAAACGTAATAGAGTATAACAATCCGTAGGAAACCGTAACAAAACGTAAGAATGTCCAAAAATCCATCAGAATCGTACGTTTTCTTACATTTTCTTACTGTTTCTTACGTTTTATTATTTTTTTTATTTGCACAGGGGTATTTTGAGATATTCGAAGATGAAGAACAAACGTAAAATATTCGTTTATATAGGTTTTATAAGTATCTGTTTAAAAGAACGTTAATTTTATGTTCTTCTAAATAAAATGATGAATTTAGCGCTCGTATTAAGTACAGGTTTAATTTATTTTGACTCTATCGGTCTCTACGAGCACATTTCTCTTATAATTTTGTACCTATCTCATTCTCTCTAATGGAGAGGTGATGAAAATATCATCTCTTCCATCTCCACAGTAGAACTCTTTGAGAAGGCAAATGTAATCAATAAAAGGGAAATGCTTTAAATTACAAAGTATATTTAAAATCTACGAAATTTAATTTATGAAAATAACGTTTCTTAAAACAAATATAAAATGAAATGTGTTTCACCCCGTACTGCCTACTGGGCTCGTCAGGAAGACATGTAGGCAGCACTATCTTCGACACAATATGATAAATTTTTAAAGGGTATATATGGAAATTAACGGTAAAATTTAATATTGGAAACAAAATACTAGTTCCTATCTAGCGTTAAAAAGAGAACATATACAAATTGATCGGCAAGTTAAGACCACAATGCCATTAAATATTAAATAAAATGATGAATTTATCGCTCGTATTAAGTACAGATTTCATTTATTTTGACACTAACGGTCTCTACGAGCATATTTCTCTTATAATTTTGTATCTATCTCATTCTCTCTAAACACATTTAATTTTATATTTGTTTTAAGAAACGTTATTTTCGTAAATTAAATTTCGTAGATTTTAAATATACTTTATAATTTAAAGAATTTCCCTCTTATTGATTACATTTGCCTTCTCAAAGAGTTCTACTATGGAGATGGAAGAGATGATATTTTCATCACCTTTCCATTAGAGAGAATGAGATAGGTACAAAATTTATGTTCTTTTATTACTGATTCTTATATCTGAATAACATTTTTTTTATCACAGAAAATTGTTTATAAGTGGGGCATGATGGGACTCTCGATATATTATGAAATGTATCTTGTCCATGCTTATTTTAAAGTAAATATGTTATATATAACCATTATGCATTAAGTAATATAAAAAAATATGAATGAAATCGATTAATTTCAGAGATAATCAATTTAGTTACATTTAACCTCACTCTTTTAAAAATTGTAAAACAGAACAAAATGGGCGATTTTTCTTTAACTTATAGCATTTATTCGTTTTAAAATAGTTAAATTTTCGAGTTAATAACAATAGAATAGTTAGTGTACCCTTTTCCCGTAGTTTCTTACAAAGCCCATTTTGCCCCACCGGTTGGTCAAGATGGACTTTTAAAGGTTTCACTTCATTTTATAAAATGCTAGTAGAATATTTACATTATGTACTTTTACACTTATAATATTATTCATTATCATCAGTGTAGAAGTTACACGCTATATCAAAGTAGAAGTGGTCCATCGTGCCCCACCCTCTCCTACTTAACTTAGCAGATCTCATACATCTTGGAAAATGATTAGCAAGAAAATCCAAGAATAGTAACAAATTAGTGTAGCGTAACAAAAATGATGCACTTGGTTAGGAATATATCATCTAACTGTATTTTTCTATTTTTCTACGGTAAGATAGATGAACTTAATCCCCTATAGAGAGGTGGATAGGTGATGTATGGATATAGCGATAATAGAAGGAGAGTCCAGGTCGACTAAAGAACACCATTAAACCAGAAGTTATGCGAAAGCGATTTCGGATATCGTATGACTAGTAAGAGGTACCGTACAATACCTCTAATGCCCAGCAAAAACAAAAATATGGAATAATAACTGAAACTACACATGTATTGTAAAAAAAATTTTATTTTAAATCTTAAAGTCTTTTATACTACTATTTTAGATAGATTTAAGCTACAATTTAGGAATTTATATGAAAAATAAAATTAATTTATGTGTAATATCATGTGATTATAGTTAATGCATCAATATAAATAAAAGATTAATACTTTTAAATTCAGAAATCTTAAATTTGAATTATTTTTTCTTGATATAGTAAGTGAACTAAAATAAAAAAGGCCATATATAGTACCATAAAAAATAACGTTTTAATTTATAAAATATGAAGAAAGTATTTGATCCTATCATGCTTGTTCAACAAGCAAATACAAATAATTTAAAAAAACCTTATCAATTATTAGTTTAAAAAGAATACTTTAAATACGTAAATAAAGATGTTATAGCTTATATATTAGTCATTACATTTATCGGTCACCTGCAATTTTATACCATAAATAAAATCGAAAACCGTCCAAAGAGTTGAAATCAACAAGGCTGTAACATGTGAAGGCTGGATCAGTTGTGAAGTGGCTTTTTCAATATCTGCTGACAAATGATCTATTGTATTTAAATAATAATGAGCATGTACATCGTCTGTAGACTCAAATAATGATTGGTGCTTATGAAGTAGTGTTAGTTCAACTTCACAGTTTTCTTTCTTGATAGTCTCAGCATGTCGATCCTGAAAGCATAGTTTGCATTTTACCACCATTTTACTATTTTTTTTTAAATCCTTATAATAATATAGCACCCTTATTATTATCCTCACTATTATAGCGCCTTGTAATGGGTGAAGTAAAAGATCGAACAATAGGCGAAGAATACCGATATTCAGTTAACAGTTATTTATTCTTGTAGATTATGAAAGGTATAGTTTGTAAACTTACAAAATTTGTACGATATCTTCAAATGTAAAGTAGATTATAAACAAAAGTTTGAAACAATGTGACGTCACTTCGGTCGGCATTTTTTTTATCTTTTAACGATATGACGTCAATCACAGGACCTTTAACCTTCGGACGGCCACAATCAGAAAATGTGTATATAGAGGTTTTTTACGTGTCATAGATTCCAAACCCGAAGTCAAAAGTTAGAAAAAATGGCGAAATCATAATAGTGACTATATCAAGAGAAAGTTATCAACTCTTTCATGTATATGGTAGAAACTGTGAAATCTTACTTATGAAATTAATATATTTTAAATGGTTTCAGGGGTCGCTGAATACAAATTCAAGATCAGATTTGCAAAATAAATTTGTTTAAACAATTTATTTACACAAATTATTGGAAACTTTTAGTAAAGGGCGGGTTTATATACAAGTCACTTCAATTTATAAATAATAGTGATTGAAAAGTTAATATCTTTCTCTTGATACGGCCGCCATTATGGTTTAGTCATTTATATTCTAAATTTTGACTTTTCTTTAAATATTATTTTGTTCAATGAATTCTGCGAAAACCAGCTGAGATCATTAGATTGAAGAAAATTACGTACCTAAAGGTTATATGTTAAATTCCACGAAGCAGTCATCAGAATTCAAAAATCAAAGTCTTTTTAAGCTTATGTGAATAATTATGGCACATATTAGAATTATTAAACAAAAAAAAATAAAAATACGCTAATTGGTAAATGTTTTTTGAAATATTTCCAAATGAACCTTTTTTTATTACAAAACGTCGAATAAAAATTTAATTTGTTAACAAAAACTTTTTATTCTAGTACATGACTAGCGAATTTATATACTACAGACACAACGACCGAGAAATTTTTCAAATAGGTTAATTAGTTTTTTTTTTCAATTCTATGATATCTACTGGTTTTCGCAGAAATTAATAAATAAAGAAAATGTTTAAAAAAATGATTTTGCTGTAAATTGTGTCAGATACTTTGCGAGATTGCGGTAGAAACTTGAGTCAGCCAATTTGCTTCAGAACTGCGCTAGATTTGTAGCAGAGTTACAGTAAGAAATTTTCAGTAGGCTCCGACCAGCAGAATTACGACATAATCGTGACAGCTAGAAGTACGTAAAATTTTGGGTTTGCACTTTTGTTAAACGCTCACTAAGTATTCAAACCCCTTTACATGCCCGTTTATATCATAAATTTACCGCAATTTTGCCGCGAAGCTGCTGTCTCAAGTTTTTCCGTAGTTTTGCTGCAATTGTACTGCACGTGTGCGTGCATTATGTGTATTCTTTATCTGCACTTTAGCTGTCGTGACTTTAACTGCTGCAAATCTACTGCAAAAACTTGCCTGACGCAATCGACTTAAAAAATTAAAAGAGTTAATTAACATATTAATCTATTGTTAAGTGGTGAAAACGATAATTATATAATTGAAATTGACAATACATTGAAATATACTAAATTTCACTTTCTAGAATCGTATCAATATTAATGTTCAAATCGCAGAAAATAATACAGTAGAATCTCCGGGCGCTGTGACTCTCAGCACTGCGAACCTCCAGGCACTGTGATTTTTCTACGGTTCGCTCTATGCATGCCCCAACTTTGCTGAAAAAGTTTTATAAAAACGTTTAAATCAAAATAATGTCATAAAAAAAAAGTTTTATACAACGGTTGAAGCCAAAAATAAATGTAAAAAAAAAGTTTTATAAAAATATTCAACCTAAAAAATGTAATAGAATATTTTATAAAAAATAATTATATAATTTCCTATAGATTTTTATAAAAAGTTATTTTCAATGCATGAAAATCAATGGTACTGAGAATATTTGATTATGGGGAAGGAATGAGGGATAGTTAATTATATGACATATATACGACCCTGATGTTCGATGTAGCTAGACTCAAATTTCACAGTGCCGAGAGGTTCTACTGTAATCTTTTTCTTTGTCGTTGCATATTAGCCGAAGAAGAGGTGTCGAAATACAATAAACGTTTACGCGACATAGGTTTGGAGCTCTGTGTACGTAAATAATACAGTTTATTGCCTTATATATTATATATGGGTGATTTCGCCGTAACTTGCCCAAAACAAACATAAAAAATATTGTATAATATACATCGAATTTTGAGGTACGTATTCTATATTAATTTACATTTGTTGAATATTATTTTACTTTATGTAGTTTTAAAAATCATGTTTGCCATGCCTGTAACTATTAACATAGTTAATTTTATTAGATATAATTATATTAGTTTTTCATTTTTTATTAATAATCGAGATTGTTACGTAGCTAAGTTCACGTCGATCAAGGAAACATAAAAGAGCGCGAAGTTTGATTTTATATAACCTGAAATTGTAGTTTAAAATTTGTACATTTTTTTTCAACATTGTAACTGTACATGCCTAAGAAATATCATTGAACATAATGTCCAGGTGTGTGAGGTTATCGACGATGGTGTCTGAGAAGACTTCCTCGTGGACTTTGCACGAATATGTAAAATGCGATATTCAGGTAGGTGTGAAAGGTCGCCGATGATGGTTTCCTTTTCGTGGCTTTTTGCATAAATATGTAAGACGCGATGTCCAAATGTCTACGTGCATAGTGTTCTCGAATCCGGCGAATAAATTACTCGGGGCTCTTGAAGACGAGGTCCAGGTTTTACGCACGGAGAAAATTGAAGTCTAGATAGTGCGTTCGGGGCTTTTGATGTTTACATTGACATTCTCTTCGAGTGAGCCGTATATATCCCAGTTGCTCTCGGAATTGAGGTCCAGGTCTTACGCATGGGTAAAAATCAAGTCTATATTGTGCGTCCTGAGGTTTTGGATATCTCCGTGGACATTCTCTTCGTGTAAAGCGTGTATACGACCCGGGCCTCTCAGAGGAGATGTCCAGGTGTTACGCACAGAATAAATTAAGTCTAGATAGTGCGCTTCGTGGCTTTTGATGTTAACGTGGATATTCTTTTCGATTGAGGCGTGTATACCACCAGATGCTCTCGAAGATGAGATTCAGGTATTACGCACGGAGAAAAATGAAGTCATAGATAGTGCACTTCGGGCTTTTGATGATTACGTAAACATTCCCCTTAAGTGAAACGTGTATACCACCGGAACCTCTCGGAGAAAGGGTCCAAGTGTTACGCACGGAAAAAAATGATGTCTAGATAGTGCGTTTCGGGGTTTTTGATGTTTACGTAAACATTCCCTTTGAGTGAAACGTGTATACCACCTGGACCTTTCGAATAAGGGGTCCAGATATTACGCACGGAAAAAAATGATGTCTAGATAGTGCGCTTCTCGGCTTTTGATGTTTACATTGACATTCTCTTCGAGTGTAACTTGGATACCCCCCAGGCCTCTCGGAGAAGATGTCTGGGTGTTACGCACGGAGAAAAATGAATTCTAGACAGCGAGCTTCGGGGCTTTGTATGTTTACGTGGACATTCTCATCGAATGAGGCGTGTACACCACCAGGTGCTCTCGGAGTTGAGGTCCAGGTGTTTCGCACAGAGATCTAGTGATATAGTAGAATAATAGAAAAACGTTCAAATAAAAAAATTTACGATTTTATTTAAATGTCTTTATGTTGGGAAACAGCTATGTCTAAGGTTGTATGATTTACAATAAGGATAGTTTGGTTTTACGTTACTTTTTTCAACAGTTTTGTAACTGAAGATTGCTGTGCCTGGGTTAGTTAGGTTCAGACTTTAGGGTTTCACTTGAATGTTTTTGTATTTTAGAAATTGCTGTCTCTGGGGTAGTTGAGTTTAGAGTATAGAACTCTATTTATAGGTATTGTACATAAATTCACTTGTGTCATTTTTTGTCAGTTAGATTAATAATAAGGTATGGAATGTTTTTAAAAATTTAGGGACGTCTACTGAATGTGTATTTAATTTTATAAAACTGAATGATACCTCAGAAAAAAAGAAATAGAACCACGCGCATCGCGGTATGTGTCTAGTGAGTGACAATTTTCGGTTTCTACCGCAAGCCTGCATTGATTCCTCTGAATTTAGGGGAGTTAACTTCGAATGACTTTTTATGTATTTTTAGAATCAAGAGTAATTATTTTTTTATGAAAATGATTAAAAATGCGTTTTATTTTGATAACAATTTTCATAGGGTGTTCGGAACTGACCTGAACTTCACTTTTTTAACTGCTCTCATATCTCTTAGACATAACGTTCGAAATTTTTTGCAAATAAGTTTTATATACTCTACTATTAAGGTGGGTCTAAACTGATTTTTTCAAAATCGTTAAACATCCGGAATTTTATTTCAAACTTTTAATATGTCTTACTTTTAATATACTTAGTCCCAATTCATTGAATGAAATGCAGTTTGACAATATCAATCTAATAAATTCTCGCTTACTTAAGAACCCGTAACAAAAAAGTTAGCATTTTAGCTTAAAAAAAATATACCTTTAATTTAAATAAATATATATCAAAAAATATCATGTTTTATGTATACATATTTAATCGGCAAACATTTTTATGTACGCACTTCTTGGAAAAAAATAGTAACTTTTTTAACTAATCATTATAGCAATATTTGTTGCGAGTTACAGCTAGATTCATCGACTCTAAATGTGCGAGAAACTTTTTGAAGTTCGAAAAGTGTCATAGAACTTTTACGATTTTTTGTTAAAAAATCAGTGTAGATTCACCTTAACTAACGAAAAACACTTTTTACTTGTAGTAAAACATCTAGTAAGCAGTATCTAGATAGTAATTTAACAGTGTTACGGAACTGACCTCTACTGCTTTTTACTGAAATCTGAAGTGAGAAAACTGTTTATACTCGAAAAATTTTGAATTCCCAGATCTTTTTTCGGGTACGTTTGATGAGTCATAACATTTAATTTGCGATTCCACCGCCATGGTAGAAACATTAAGGAGTTCTTAGCTATAATTTAAGTAATTTTATATGGATTAGTTAATATATCCTTAAGGAATTAGCTAAAAACCCCGGTACCTGGCGACGCTTTTTCGTTACGGACTAGTTAAAAACTCCTTAATTTAAAAAATATATTCAGAAGTAATTTAATAATGAATCGATTAAGTTTAGTTATCAGAGTAACTATTTGATAATAAGTGTTTAATTATAAATGATTAAAATGTATTTACATTCAGCTTTCAAATCTATCCCCACTTTGTAAATAAATATCCCGGGTTATGGTGAAGTAAAACGTTTTCGCGCTTTTGCGAACAACAATTCTACACAAAATATATATAAGTTTGTTCGTTTCGTCTGAAGAACGTTTACTTTGAAACGTTCAATTCTAAGTCGCGCGAGGGGTTTTTGGGACAATTTTTTTAGTTTCATGTTTTTTTTTGTGCTCTTAACATCTATATTAGTTAGATATATGACACTATTAATGGTTATAGTCCGTTGATCGTTACATCATTTTTAGGTTATTAAATGATTTATATTTTTTGAAAATATTGCGTTTGCTAACAATTATAGTTAATAAATTACTCAATTGCTTTAAAAAATTAACAATATAAATAAATTAGGGTTTTTAACACAAAAAACAATCACGTGTAATCCAATGGTGAGACTCCGAAATAAATTGCAACTCCGATTTAAATATGCGACGCGGTGTAACGGTCTGCTGTATTTTGCTGGGAATTAAATTGGAGCATGCGCTTTTGCTTTGATGTACGTGATAAATAAAAAATATTTTTAATTATATACTGCAATTTTTTTATCTGTATAATTTAGATCTCTTAGCGAAGCCTAAGTTTGATTTTATCCTTAATATTAGTTAAGATTAGCTAACGAGATTAGCTAATCGTTGATATCTTAAGTAATTCGACTCGTTCATTTTCTACCAGGTCGTCAGGATGGCTATTATAGCAAACTACTGCGCTTTTTGGTGTAGATACTATTGTCATCAATATTTTATGACAAACTGCTGAACAAAAAATATGCACCTTGCTTTAATGATAATTTTGAGTTTAAAACCAATACAAATGTATATTATTAACTCTATAGTTAACTATGTATACGGATGAATTTTCTTTACCTACCTTACTTATGCGTAGAGTGCCATTTTATATCGAAATTTGAGTTTTGGACATGTGACGGAACTGACATTTGAAACCTAATTTATTGATTTGTTTTAAAAGATAGCACTTATGTATGGTTCCGGCTTTTAACAATTATACTTGGTTTTGCAATACTGTGTAAAAATTAAGAAGGAATTTATTTTCCGAATATATAAGTGTCTAAGAAGCCTGGATGCAAAGTGGACTAGTTACGGCTGAATCACCCATATGCAATTCGAATGGAAGTAATCTCGCGGCTTTGTTAAATATTTTTGATGGTTGGCGATACTGTATTGTGTACAATGGGTATATCGATATTATACAGTTTTAAGCTTTTCGTTTCTTTAGTAGCGCAGTGTATCGTTTGTATGTCATTTCCGAGTGTCTTCTATTTTATTTATTGGTGTTTCTTTTAAGTGTATGTACACTGTATGTGCATAATTTCTGATATGAGTCGTTTTCCTAAATTCAGTTCTTTATCTAATAAATCGATTTTTTTCAATCAAATTCACGATTTTCTTTTAATGTAAGGCTACTACAGAATCTTTCGCATTTTTATGTTCTATACGCACTTCAGTTCTTTTTTTAGTTTCACGTACGTAAGTTGCCGGACAAGTTGTACATTTTAATCTGCATATTCATAAGTTTCACCTTTTTTCTTGCGTTTGTCTTTGCCTTTAATGATAATATTATCTATACAATTTTTGATGCATAGAACTGTAATTTTTTTTTTTTAACGTCGCCATGTAATTTTTACAGTGGTGCTTGTATCAATCGGCAGAGACTAGGATTCGAACTCGGGTCACCGGCGTGGGAATCCGACACTCTACCGAATGAGCCACCGCAGGAACTGTAATTATTGCATTTGTTTTCAACGAAAGAGAAACATTAAAAAAAAACCGTTTGTATTATAAGGTATTTTTCTCTATTTGTATTTTGTTGGTTTCAAAAAGTAAGATTAAGAAAAGAAAGTTTTTTATTTATACTTTCTTTTCAAAAAATATCTGACTCGAAGAGATCGATAAGTTCTAAGTTTTAATATTCTATATTGAAATTCACCGAGTGATAGAGTCATCGAAACTAATATTTTAAAAATTTGTATTGAACGTAGCCAAAGTACCAACTAAAACTCATAATAAGTAAAATCACGTAAGAAAAATGTTCAACTTACTATTCTTGTTTTAATAATGTATTAGTAATAATGTGATATCTTCTTACGTTTTGTATTAATATAGCAGGCCAATTTTCTTTACAAGGAGGACAACTGCAAGTGAAATTGAATTCTTGGAGCAGCAATTGTCTGTCTGATCTGGACTTTTGAAAATAGTAACCTATGTACGAATCAAATAACTGAAATAAAAAAATTAATACTAATTAATTTACAATTTATAATTTTCAATAATTATACTATAACCGTTTGAAAGTTTAAATAAATATATGAACATAAACATTTTTAAATGCTTTAACTTTTAGAACTTTTGTTAATAAACATTTTTCTAAAACTATTTTATTTGTATTTTGAATAAGTGAACATTTTGGTTGACTTTTTCTTTGATTTTCACTAATTAATTTCAAATATATTTTTGAAATATATAAAATGTTTGATAAGAACAATATTGACTATTGATCAGAAATTTCAAAGATAAGCTGTTTAAAAATAAAGCTATACAGTACTTGAGAATTCTTTTTGATTGGTTGTAGAGCATAAACAATTAGATGCATATCTTCTGTAAAACATTTTCTAATATTTGGATTACAGCTGTGATTGATCAGACTAGGCACTGGGGCAAGACATGCGCCCCTTTCACAGCAGCGATCTGTCTGACATTTGTCTATATCTTTGGAAAATCTGCACAAAGAACTTCCCTCCATCACCTACAAGGTAATATATAATTAAGTTTACTTACATGAATATTATTAATGACTTACTCATTAAGGAGTGTCTTGCAATATTTAGGCATTATAGAAAAAAAATTATATCACATGTCGTTAAACTAAAAATTAAAAACCAGAATTATGATTTCGCAATAGTAGATATTCTTATTTAAAAAAAAATTCACTTAAATCCCATTTTTTTTAATTTCTCATCCAAATTTAATGTTTAAATACTCATTTGTTCATTAAACATTTATTTAACGTCGGTACGGGTAATGTGGCCATCTCAAGGAACTTTCAGTTTTATATCGATTTTTGGAGCTTCGAAAACTATTCGGAACTTGTTATTTGAACCTTTACGTGTAATACGTGGCTATAAAAGATTTCATATATAATCATATATGATTATAAGGTAAGTGTACTTAATATGGCCCACCTAAGCTTTGAGTATTCACCATAGTTGATGTATAGAAAGAATTTTATTTTAACCGGTTGGATCGATATCAAAATATAACCTAAAAACTAACATATATGGAAATTCTATAGAGTTTTGAAAATAAACAGCTAGTGGGACATATTGGGTTTCACGTGTACTTAATATGGCCCATAATCATTTTTCATTTTTCAATCACTAATAAAAATCAAATATATGTATCGGAAGGGGTTAAAAATAATGAAATAATATAGGTAAATGTTAAAAGTAATACGTAAGTGATACATAAGTATCTTTTATTAAACTTAAATAATGTTTAGGTATTTTGGACAATCATCTTTGTCGGTCGTAGTAAAATCTAAGCGTATTTTTGAGGACATAAATAACGTATAAAACACAAAAATTACATAAACACATATTATTTATATCTTATTCACAAATTAATCAAAAGCGTAAGCATCTTTTACAACAAATATATATTTCTTATCCTTGAAGAGATGAAAAAAATTGTAAGGGTGGTCATTAGATACAAATCTGGTATATTTTCGGTTACGTGGGCTGTATCAGGTAGAATGAGTGTGTAGACACATAACCTCTCATGCTAAAAAGGTACATAGCCGATGTATAAAATAAACTATGCTACTGAAATCTGCCGATACGTAGTAATATCCAGGACAGTATTGACTTGAACCAACTTCTTTATTTTGTATCACAATAATTCAAATGACTTATTGGGAATTTCAAGTTACAACAGATCATTACGAATACGAGAACGCTGATGGGGACGTTGACGATGACGGCGACGACGACGAAGGGTTCAAGATTCATTACGTCTAGACTTGTAAGGAGTCAGTTATCGTTTCATAAAGCGAAAACATTCAAATGCGATCGATGCCTGCATTTCTTTTGGTAAAATGATAAACTGAAAGAGCATGAGAAAGATTGTGCAAAAGTCAATAATTGCAAGGTCCAGTTACCGAGCAAGCAAAAATTGCTGAAATTTAACACCTATCGATTCAGAGAACGTGCACCTTACGTGGTGTACGCAGACTTTGAGTGTTTACTAAAGCCTGTCGAAGGCGACGAGCGAGCATATCAAGAACATCAGTGATTTAGCGTCGGGTTTTACTTGAAATGCAACATCGATGACAGCAAGTCAGCGTACAAGTCCTACAGAAAACTGAACGATGATGATCAAGATCCTGCAAAATGGTTTGTATCAAGTCTATTCACTCTGGGCCAGGAACTGGGGCAACAGTATACGAATTCTGTTCCAATGGATCAGCTTACAGTTACGAAGAACGAACAGTTTGACAGAGCAATTAACTCACCACTGAAAATTCACTTATGATATGCTATGTACGATCTCACACGAGAAATCAGATGAGAAAACATGAAATTATGACCGATAGTCACAGCTGATTTCTCATGTGTTTTCACATATAATTTCTCAGGTGAGAATTTAAAAAAATTATATAAAGAAAATATATACGGTGAGTGCGTATATTGAGACGGCCTGTACCTATACCCTTATTATCAAGAACGGTACCATTAATTATTATTGTTAATGTTAATATGATATTAACATTAGTAATTATTATAAGCAAAATAAATTAGTTAATACATTTAGGATATAAAAAAACGTAGTATTAATTAAAAGTTAGTTTTTTTTATAAGAAATCATTTAATTAATTATTTAATTATTGCGGAAATGATTCGGTTTTATATTTGTTAACTAAGATGATACGGCGGGGCCAACGTAATGGCTAAGAACGCGCGCGTGTGCATATACACACACGAGCGCGCAGACATACGAAAGCGTGTTCAGCGAGGAGCAACGAATTCGCGAATATTGGAAGAGTGGGGATTCGCGAATATCGTGAAAAGGAGGACGGGAGCGAGAGAGATGGAGAGAGTGGGCTCGGGTATATATTGGTGACGCACAGCCGAGGAAGCACCGAGTTTTCTCTGACCTCTCAAGCCGTGGCTAGCCAGCGAGCAGGCCTCGCGCTCGGGATACTAGGGTGAACTCGGGCCGCTTCTTGTGGTGAACACACGGTGATGTGGCGAATCCTCGCCTATCTACCGCGTGTAATCTCTCTCTTTCGCTTCCCTCTATCGTAGCTCCACTCCTCTTTAATTGTACTTCTACTCTCAATAAAAAACCAAGTTTCACACTAATAATTATAACTCATTTTTCCCCGCCTCCACCTATTATTCGGGTGCGCCGGACGTCCTTCAGTAGCCACTGGAGGGGGAATCGCGCTAACGAATTTCATAAAAGGCATAGCTCGGGGCGGCCAACGCGCTGCCCGAGACTACGTCTTCAGGGTTTTACCCGAGAAAAGCGCGCTGGTGCTTTTCTCGGGGTTTTGACTGCTTGCCCGGCGGAGAGCTAACGCGCCCTCCTGCTGGTTCGAGTTAGCATACCAAAACCCAAAGTACAGTTGCACTTCTGCAGCTCCGACCTCGGCGGCTACAGGAGCGTAACTATCAGGGGGAATCCAGGAAGAGGTTGTTTCTCGCGCACTTCTTCGGGTCCGTACGCGAACCGCGTGTAACAAAAACACAACTGGAAAACGAACTCTCCTACGTTGGAGTAGAAGAACGGCTTAAGTCCGTCACAATATACACATGTAATGAATGAAAGTTAGCGTTGTTGAATGAGTGTGTGCGTGTGTGTGTATGTGTGCGTGTGTGTGCATGTGTGCCTGCGTGCGTGCGTGCGTGCGTGTGTGGACAAAACCCTATATCCTCCACAGAGTGCACTTTTTTGTCATTATAACTCCTCCAATGATATCTAACCCCAATTTTGATGAAAATTTATATACGTGATATCAAATCTCCCCGCACACGTTGCGAATTGTAGGGTTTATTATGTTTATTTTCATTAGATTTAAAGCAAAATTCAACTACTATTAAATATGCATACTTTGTGTCCAACGATTTGCACCAAAATGTTGATAGTAGCATTAATCGCTTTCTAAAACGTGCTATTTGATTTCTCAAAAGCATCTAACGACAAATTTTCAAGGTATATATCCAGAGTACAAAAATACAAATGTCAGAATTGTCAAAGGTTTGAAAAATTTCAAACACTTACAAGAAGATTTTTTAATCTTGTAACGGACAAAAATTTCCGTCAGTAAATTATTTTTATTGGTCAACAAAATGCATTTTCTCATAGTATTTGGTGGACATAAGAATTATTTATGCGGAAAAATTTTAATAACTATTATTCGAGACGTTACGAGCATTTCTACATCATATAATACTGTGTACATGGGAATACTTTTTAATGTACCCTATTGTCAAGTGTACAAGGGACGAGTCAGGAGAAATGCAGGTGCAATAGGAGATATACTTGTAGCGAAACAAGGTAGCCAGCGCGGTAGGATAGCTCATGTAGCAGTGTTCGCGTCTGGACGTTCTTCGTCCGCCTTTTTTATATAAAATTAAATTCGTTACACCCATTCAAGTATTTTGCTATATGGGATATTTAGATCGATGTACCGAATACATCGAAGTATTTAATATCCCAGAGCGATAACGGGTGCGAGTTTTGGAGAAGGGCTTAAAAGATGAAGCTGACAAATGGTGGCAATGCTATCGCACTATGGGTGTGGATTGGCAACGCTACCACGAATTGATTCGCAATCGTTTTGATAGTGAATCTATCAAAAGTATGCTTGTTGCCCAGCTATACGGAAAAAAGCAAGGTGACAAAGAAGCTGTAGGACCCTTCTTACAGCAAAAATACATGTTGTATCAACGTGTACGACCAAACGAACCCGAGCCTGTGAGAATAACTACGCTTGTGAGCTTATTGGCGCCTAACCTGAAAAAAGCTATGCCAGCTCACAATTTCGGAGATTTTTCAGAACTCTTATCCAAAGCTCTGGAAGCCGAAAAAGACGATGAAGAAGAACAAACCCACACCAAACAGAAAACCAAGAAGGAGCCTCAAGAAGAAAAAACCAAAACCGCTAAGAAGGGAGACGCCAGCAATCCTCCCAAATGCTGGCATTGCCCAGGCTTCCACTTACATCGCGATTGTACCGTACTCAGGGACAAGCAACGAGGATCAGAAAACTGGAGGCAGGCGGCGGACGCTCCGGTCGCCACCGCCAACACTACCCCCAACCGGAACTAAGAAGCGTGGCCATGGGCATGAGCGTTCTCCCCAGGATACTTACCAGCTTCCGGGGAAGTAACGTGTCCGCCGTAATCGACGTGGCCATAAGACCAGAAGCCATCCAAAGCCACCCAAAAATAACTCCCCTCTCCATCTCAACAAAACTCGCAGCCCTGGGAACGTCCATGGACATTACCGGTCAGGCAGAAGTCGAGTTTCTCATACAAGATAAAAAATTCAAAGCAACTGTTCTGGTGGCACCTAAGCTACGAGACTCCCTTCTCCTGGTGTTACGCTGGTTGAGAAAAGAGGGGGGAATCTTAGACTTAGCTTAGCCCGGAACGTGCTATATATAGGAAAAACTGAACGAGTCACAGCTCCATTCATTAACCAACCACCGAGCGGAGCAGACGTGTCATCTGAAACAATACCGCAGCTCGAGAATAAATTCCCTGAGCCATACATAAGTCAATTCTCAGAGGTCATTCGAACGCACGCTAAGGTTTTCACACCTATAGGCGGGAGCTTGCCACAGACCCGTTCTGTTCGGCACTCCATTAAATTGACCTCGGGGCAGACTTTTCGATTACCTCTCTATCGTTACTCCGAAGAGAAACAGCGAGAGATAACTCAGCAGGCTCAGGATATGCTCTCGGCTGGTATAATTGAACCGTGTACGTCTCCGTACAGCTCGCCTATAGTCATGGCGAAAAAACGTGATGGTCGTTTTCGGTTCTGCGTAGATTATCGAAAACTAAACGCCATCATCGAGAACACAGCTCAACCAATTCCCCGAATCCAAGACACTTTAAAGGATATCGGGGACGCCTGTGTATTTTCTACGATTGATCTAAAAAGTGGATATTGGCAAATCCCTTTGGGTCTTGAAGCAAAGAAATACGCAGCATTTTCTACACCTTCTGGTGGGACCTATCAGTTCAAAATTATGCCATTTGGCCTGAAGGGGGCGCCCGGAACGTTCCAGAGATTGATGTCTCAGGTAGTGCTCACTGGCTACCTTGATAAATTCTGCAAAGTCTACCTCGACGATGTAATTATATATTCCAAAACTTACGAGGAATATTTAATTCACGTAGCGAAAGTTTTGGAGAGACTAGCCATTCATGACTTAACAGCAGCTCCCGAAAAATGCAAATTTGGAATGTCCGACTTGGAATATTTAGGTTTTAGAGTCACATCCAATGGGAACGAGGCCAAGGAGGACTACTTAAGCGCCCTATTGGAGATCCCTCCCCCACTACCAAAAAACAGCTGCAAAGCTTTATAGGGACGTGCAACTGGCTCCGAGAGTATATTCCCAATCTGGCCGTCATCCTGTCACCACTGACCGACTTGCTGCAAGGAAAAAGAAGCTTCAGGTGGACACCAACGGCACCAGCAGCATTCATGGAAGCCAAGGCCGCTTTCACCAAACCACTGAAGCTGGCTCGACCAGACCCGGAGAGACGCTTTGTCCTGCAAACGGATGCGAGCGCCCGGGGGATGGGAGCCGTGCTCTATCAAGAAAGGTCGGACCAAGGTCGTGACATAATGTGTTACGCCAGCGCCAAATTTCGGCCAGCCGAAAAGAAATACCACTGCAACAAACAAGAATGCTTGGCCATTATTTGGGCCATTAAGGCTTTCAGTCCCTACCTAGAGGATCGACCGTTTACCTTACAGACGGATAGTAAGACTCTAACTTGGCTTGAGCGATTCAAGGACACCAGAGAAAAGCTCATGCGATGGGCTCTTCTCCTACAAGAGTTCTCTTTCACGATTGAGCATTGTTCCGGAAAAGACAACGAGGTGCCGGATGCCCTATTCCGGCTACCCGGCCAGGAACATGAGGAAGAACTCGATGACCAAGAGAGACTTCTCCCTTCTGACTTACCAAAATGTCGCACGGAAGAAGCTACTCCTGCGCTTTACTTAGTCGGAGACCGTTGTCTAGCCAGCGAGATTCGAGTCGCACAACAAAACGACGAAAGAATCTTCATACTGGCCAAACGCTACCTAACCTTCGTTCTAAAAAACGATCTTAATCCAGTCAAAAAGGATTTTCTGGATAAGAATCTCATGCTAGACGGGGCTTTATGGCAACGAGACAAGGTCAACGAACCCTGGAGAATAATCGTTTCATCGAACGCCCGGGATCGTGTGCTCTACGAATACCACGATTCCGAGTACGCCGGTCACCCGAGTATGGACGAAACATTGCGGGCCATACAGCAGCACCATAGATGGCCCGCAATGCAGCAAGAAGTAAAAGAATATGTGCAGATGTGCCATTTATGCGCTTGCACGAAAAAATCCAACCAACATCCGGCTGGATTGCGACCGCATCAACCCCACGAACCCTGGGACACCATCGCCGTAGACCTCATGGGTCCGTACCCTATTACTGCCAGACGTAAACAATACATACTGGTCGTCACCGATTTATTCTCAAGATGGGTGGAAAGCTTTCAGTTTACACACTGCAGAAACACCTGTTATCACCAAGACATTAGAAAACGAGGTTTTCTCGCGATGGGGTTATCCGAGAGCCATACTCTCCGATAACGGACCTCAATTTTCGAGTCGGGCTTGGAGAGAGTCATGTGACCGGTGGCAAGCTGAGCCCTGGACTACGGCCATTTATCTCCCCCCGAGCGAACCCTACTGAACGACGAAATCAAGAAATAAAAAAGGAACTCCAACTCCACTTACAAGGTCGGCAACATAAAGACTGGGACTTATTTCTACCACAAATATTGTTCCAATTGAGAAGCCGACGAAATGCTGCCACCGGAAGCATTCCTGGGCACATTTTAATGGGTCGAGACCTTAAACAACCTGGTGAATGGAAATTGGAAATGCCAGAACCACCCTCCCCCGTGTGGGAGCAGAGGGTTCAAAAAGCCAAAAACAACCAGCAGCAATATATAGGGAAATATGCTGCCGAGCGAGCACAAGAAACTCGCTTCAAATCCGACGATAAAGTTTATGTAAAAACGCATTACTTATCAAACGCCGCCAACAAATTCCATGCAGGATTTGCTCAGAAATGGTATTATAAATGCGTGTTGTGGGTAAGGAGAAGGGGGGAGGAGAGGGGAGATGCTCCGCTCAATCCGTCCGTACGTTTTGAATTATTATGGAGGCCCTGAAAAGGACCGTTTGTTTTCACCGGAGATAGCTTCTACGGCTTCTTAGCCTTGCGCTCGGGACTTTTTAATGGTCTCGGCTGGAGGCGTGGAAGAGCCCGTCGGCGGCTGATACTGCGGCTCCTTGGAGCCTCGTGAACGTCAAGAAGATGCTTCCACGGATCCCTCAGTGCCGCGATGCCTCTGGGCTCTCAACGAGCTGACCGAGGTGTCTCGGCTACTGTAGGTCGTACGGGAAAGCGTGGCAATACGGGCTGCGTCGGCTTTCGAAAAAGCGCCTCCTCTTCGTCCGGCAGCTCGTCTTCCGGAGAGGGAAAGATTGCCTCTTGTTCCTCTTCCTTCTCCAGACCAAGAGCTGCCTGGATTTCAGCCGCAGTGGGCAGCGGTGTTGCGGATCGTGGCATCACGTGGTGAGGGGAAACCCTCACTCGACTGAGGCGAAGAAGGAGGCGGTGGGGTCGGAGGCCGATTCTCCATCTGTCGTCGGGGTAGGGGCCGGGGACGACGGGTATTTCGCCGTTTCCGCAGGTGCTCGGACCGACGACGAGGCTTCCTGCTGGACTTCGGCGTTTGCATCCACCTGGTGCTTAATGAGTGATCGGCTCCGTTGCTGGGAGTCGAAATCACTTTTAATCGCGTTCTTTTTATAATAAATTACGCGGGTAGCCCGAGAGGAGGGGAGGCACGCGAGCAGAGGGCGCGAGAGTGTAAGCCTTTGCGAATGATTCTGCCTGTGTGCATTACTTTTGAACTTCCATGAGGGTTAATTAAGAATTAACTCCCGGAGCGGTTCAATCGTTCGACACGGGAAGATTATAGCCGTTAAAAGGCGCTTACGGCTCTCGTTCAGAGAACAACGCCTTAGAACAGCTCTTCCGTCAGGACTTGCGTTCGACTTCCCCACGCGTCAAGAGCCGTGATTAACGGAGAGATACTGCCTTCTTAATAAGACTTCCGTGGGAGCTAAGCCCGCCAGAAAGTCTGTTCGGCGCGACAGTTCCTGGGTTAATCACCACGGGGAAAGTGTGGCGTTTACCAAGCACCACAGGCTACCTCAGGGGGATTACTCTCAACCGAGGAGGTCCGGCCAGTGTCGTGCGTTGTGGCCGACTGATAGAGAGGCACGCGCTCCCTTTTTCTTATATACCCGGCACGAGAGCTATGTCGAGCGCGGAACGATGCAGTGGCGCGGCGCGAGCGGTTGCGCGAGTGAAACGCGTATAGAAAGGTCCGAGGAAGAAACAATAGGAGAAGCGCGTCCGTGCACTCTCTAGGAGCCTGTCCCTGCGTAGCCACAACTGAACTTCCAAGAGTTAAATTAATAACTCCCTGATCCAGGTTGTGGGATACGAGGAAATTAACGCTGCTAAAAGACGCTATCGGCTCTCGTTAGAGAACGACGTCCTTAAGCAGCTCTCCTAACAGGGACTGCGTTCGACTGCCCCCGAACTCTTGACGCGCGTGCGTCAAGAGCCGTGATTAATGGAGGGATACTGCCTTCCTAATAAGGCTTCCTTGGGAGCTAAGCCCGCCAGAAAGCCCGTACGGCGCGACAATACCCGGGTTAACCACCGTGGGGCGAGTAGCTACTTCGGGAGATTACTCTCAACCGAGGAGGTCCTGCCGGTACGGTGCACCGAGGCCGACTGTCTCAGGAGGCGCGCGCCCCCCTTACTTATAGCCGGCGCGAGAGCTGCTCCGACCGCTCTGTAGTGAGCGCGGCGGCTCGGCGCTAGCAGCGGTTTGGCAGCTGCGGCGTGCGCGCGCAGCGTATTGTTTTACTCGCGCTCCCGTCTCTCTTTCTCTCTCTCTTCTCTCCTGCTGCGCCCTTTAAAGTATGGATACAGGTTGGGAAATTATAAGGGCGTCGGTAGAAGGGGAATATTATCGTGCAATTGTAATACACTTAGTATATATATAGCGCATTGTACACAGTAATATTCCCCTTCTACCCGAACTGCAGCCAATCTCAGATGAGATCTCATGCCAAAATCTCATATAACTAATTTTCTTTCTTTACATGTTTTACACTATTCTTAGTCGATTGATGACTATTGTTGTAAAATTTGAATTTTTTAAATACCGGTCTATATTTTTAAAGTCAAAATTTTTGATAAATTTTCTAAGTTTGAATTTTCTAAAAATATTTACCAATCGACAAAGAATGGTTTAAAACGCATAAAAAACAAAAAATTAGTTACATGCGATTTTGGCATGAGATCTCAGATGTGATTTTGCCATGGATTATCCACGGATAATTTCAGGGGGAGATCTTGCAACGAACAGTATGAGATCTTCAAAATTAAAATCGGTTAAAGAATAAAAAATCGCCGTGTGTTTAAAGTAAAAAAAAATCCTTCTTTTTCATTGGTTAACAATAACTACTCTTGCAATACAATATAACCAATTTTGTTAAAAAGAATTTGTTTCGTCATGTGATAAGCCCTTCTTTTATATCTCTGTAGAAATATTAAAAGTAATAAAACGCAAAAAAAAGTAAGAGAAAGTAAGAAACCGAAGAAAACGTAAGATTCTGTTGGATTTCGGACATTCTTACGTTTTTTACGGTTTCCTACGGATTGTTATACTCTATCACGGTTTCGTCCATTTTATTACGTTTCGCAATTACATGAAAAAAAATATAGCTAGAATTTTCTACCGATAGGTGGCGAGGCATATACAAACCAATTCACGTGTACAAAATAGAAACTTTAGAAAATATTTTTCTGGAATATTGGACAGTATCGAAGTCTTTTTAATGAGTAATAAAACATAAGAAAACGTAAGGAAACGTAAAAAACGTAAGAAAATGTATGAAAAGGTAATAAAACGTAAAATACGTCCGAAATCCAACAGTTTCTTACGCTTTGTTACGTTTTCTTACTGTTTATTACGTGCTCTTATGATTACTCACACTTTTCTACGTTTTCTTACGTTTCCTTACATTTTTATGGTATATTGGTCACTATGGAAGTCTTTTTAATGGACGGAATTTTCAATATGAAAATGTAATCTAAAGTAATAAAACGCAAGGAAACGCAAGGAAACGTAAAGAAACGTAAGAAAATGTATGATAATATAATAAAGCGTAAAATATGTCAAAAATCCAACAGTTTCTTACGTTTTGTTACAATTCATAATTTTAATTACGTTTTATTACGCTTACTCACTTTTCTACGTTTTTTATGTTTCCTTACGTTTTATTCCATTTTATGATTTCCACAGGGGATTATATCTTCTCTCAAATTAAGTACGTTCGACGGTTTAAAATCCACCCTATGTATTAATATTTATATAATTGTTACAAAGTCCGCATAGTTCAAATGAGATTGTTATATGAAATAAGAGTATTTCGTGTAATGGAAAAAAAATTTTAAACAAAACATTGAATGTTGCAGGCATAAATATTGCTCACTAAAGAAATGTCACATAAAGTTCTTAAAAATCTTTTATTTTTCGGTCGATTTTAACATTTAAGGGGATGTCGGAGCTATTCTGATAGGTGGACATTAGACCTAACCTTCAAAACTTGCATCACAAAAATTTGTAGGCATTTCTAGTACAAAAACGTCGTTGTCCACTATTCGTTATATAACAATAAATGATTATCAAGGTCGCTATGTACGACTTTATATGAAATCTCGACGTATATCGAAAAATACGACGCCAGGTGAAGCCGTCGATGCCATTAAGCGGTAAAATTTTGGAAATTATGGATGACTTTAGCGATGAAGTACAATTACTTATAACTGGATAGAGGAACTTGTATAAACAATTGTACTTTATCGCTAAAGTCATCTATAATTTCCAAAATTTTTCCATGGATACCGTAGCTGAAATTGTGCAAGGAACAAAATGAGCTATCAAACATAAAAGTCGAATGATAAATAAAAATGTTTTAAGAACTTTATGTGACGTTCCTTTAGTGCGCGATATTTACACCTGCAACATTCAATTTGTTGTTTAAAAATGTTTTTTTCCATTACATGAAATACTCTTATTACTGTATAACAATTATATAAATGTTAATACATAGAGTCGATTTAAAACATATGAACGTCTTTAAAATATTTCAGTAACTTTCTTAAAAAAATGTAATATTGAATGATCATTTAGTGTACTCTATACATTATGCAGGAGCCATCTAAATACAATTTCTTAATTTAAGAATCACCCTAGTGAAAATGAGAACTATGTGAAATCGTGAAAAATGTAAGAATTTATATACATTTGGAACACTTTTTCAAATTCTCCTTAATTTTTTTTCATTGCAACCCGTGCGAAAATCATAAAAAGTAATAAAACGTAAGGAAACGTAAGAACCCCATTAACCAGGCTTGCCGCGGCAAAATCGCGGCAATAGTTGCTGTGCAATGTTTGTTAGCAATTTGCTTCCAACTTACGCTCAAAAAATGACGAATATCAAGGATTGATGTCAATGTGCCGCAAAATTGACTGCACATGCTAGTCACCAAATTGCTGCCATATACGGACGCAGATTTACTTACATTTGATGTGTAACTGTTGCTGCAAATTTTGTACATCAATTTGCTTTCAACCTGTTTTCAATATTATTAATATATTATATTATTTTATTTTCAATATTATTGACGTAGTATTCAATAAAATTACTCATATATGCGACAGTGCAAGAGAGAAAGGGAAGAAATTAATAACAGCATATTGATGGAAATTTGTGTAACACAAAAATCGAGAAATGTGACGACAATATGATGTCAATGTATGCCTATGATACGCCTGCACATCATGAGCAATATATAATTTACCTGAATACTTGATACAAAATTTCCAGCATATACGGACGCAGTTTTACATCAAACTTACGGAAATCGACAGCAAAACGTGTATGTCAAATTGCTAACAATTTGCAATACATCTGGCTAATGGGGAAAACGTAGAAAAGTAAGTAATCGTAATAAAACGTAATTAAAATTAAGAATCGTAACAAAACGTAAGAAACTGTTGGATTTCGGACATATTTTACACTTTATTACATTTTCATACACTTTCTTACGTTTATTTACGTTTCCTTGCGTTTTATTACTTTAGATTACATTTTCATATTGAAAATTCCGCCCATTAAAAAGACTTCCATAGTGACCAATATACCATAAAAATGTAAGGAAACGTAAGAAAACGTAGAAAAGTGTGAGTAATCATAAGAGCACGTAATAAAAAGTAAGAAAACGTAACAAAGCGTAAGAAACTGTTGGATTTCGGACGTATTTTACGTTCTATTACCTTTTCATACGTTTTCTTACGTTTTTTGCGTTTCCTTACGATTACGTTTTATTACTTACTTTAGATTACATTTTCACATTGAAAATTCCGATCATTAATAAGACTTCCATAGTGTCCAATATTCCAGAAAAATATTTTCTAAAGTTTCTATTTTGTGAATTGATTTGTATATGCCTCGCTACCTATCGGGGGAAAATCTAGCTATGTGTTTTTTTCATGTAATTGCGAAACGTAATAAAACGGACGAAACCGTAATAGAGTATAACAATTCGTAGGAAACCGTAAAGAAACGTAAGAATGTCCGAAAGCCAACAGAATCTTACGTTTTCTTACGTTTTATTACTTTTTTTATTTCTGCAGGGGACTCTCTTACATGAAGGGACAACTGTGAAAAATTGACTAGTGATAACATCCGTGCTGGAAATAATGTACGTGATGTGCAAAAACGTGTGGAAACGTTGAAAAACATGTTAAGATATGAAATAATGTGAGATAATGTAAGAAAATATGCAATAGTGTCTAATTTCGAACGGTATAGTGTTTATGTACACTTTCTCATATTTTGATATTTTTTCACAATTTATCACATTTTCTTACACTTACATACATTTATCCACATAAATTATGTCCAGCCGGCATGTGAGAAACTGAGAACAAGTATGACAAACTATGACAAAATTTTTAACATATTTTCACATTTTCTAATGTCAAGTGTAGGGTATTCATCTTTTATCTCCTTTAGTAAACTTATTGTGCTTTTTGTATTAAAAAATATTAATTTATTTGATTACATGAAGAAAACACGTTCAAATTACTTTAATTATAAGTATTAATAAAAGACTACTTACAGAATGAGCGTTAATATCACTTATTTTCATGAACTTTAAAAGTAATAATCCAATAAAAATGACATCCTCATTGGATAATAAATCTGTATTATTGATAAACTTAACTTTTTCACCAAACAAAATAGTGGATTTTGCTAAGATAATCAAAGTCAGAATTGCGTGGTCAATGTGTTTTTCCAGAGCCTTAGATGAAACATTACTGGATAAACTGTAAATGCTTTGAAACCGATCATTGTAAAATTTTCCATTCAAAAAACCTTTATACAAGTTACCTAAAGAGAATGTTCAATATTATAATACATTTTATTTATATACATTAATATAATTCTTAATAGTTTAATAATTTATCAAATAAAAATATTTACTTTTAGAACTATCATTTTTTTTTAGCTCTGTTTTAAGCTCTGCAATACCTCCAGCTTCTTTAATTGCAATAATAGTTGATTTTAAAGCAAGTTGTTTCCAATAATCTGCTGGCTGATTGAATATTATGTATGGTATCACAGAGCACTCAATGTCATGATACTTTTGCCAGGCTTCTGATTTACATTCCTCGGAGCAGAACATACACCAATTGCAATGGTCACATGGGATACTAGCCCATGAAATTTTCAAGCAGTGGCTGCAGAAAGCATGCATATTATTCAGATTCATACAGGTGATATAAGGTTTCAAAACCATAATAATCTGTCCAGGTTTGATGTAGCGATTAGCTACCAAGTGTCTACCATACTTTTCACTATGTTGCAGATAAACCAAATCGAAAGGATCTGCAACTTTCTTTTTAAATAAAATTTCTTGAATTTTAGCTTTATCATCGTCCTTGTTATTTCTATTGCTTTTAAGATTTTGTAAAATAATATTAATAAATAGAAGGCCTTTTCCATTTTTCAATGACCATGTACAATATTTTATTTGAAATATTTTCTTTAGCTTACCTGGAATTAAAACATTTTACAGAAACTATTTCAGCTAAATCTTCAGAAAGCTTCTTTTCATTAAAGTTTGACTTATTAATTTCTAAAGAAACCTTGTCTTTGTCAACATTATTATCCAACATTTTGTTTTCATTTTGTACTTTATCCAAGGAATATTTGGTACTGGCATATTCTGAACAAGCTAATTCAGTCGGGCACTTGGTTAAACCAGTCAAACACTGTGTTTTTCGACTAAGTAACTTTTCTTTTAAAGTATTTGAATTAGTAATTTTTAAAGCTCTATCTATGTCGCTAATACTTTCTTTAAATTTTTGCAGATGTAGCAGCAAGGCTGATCTGTTTCCATATGCAAGAGCCAAATCTTCTGATGCAATAGGAGCTTTGGCTATGCTTTGCGAGTAAAACTTCCAAATTATCTCATGCACCTGTGAGTTGTGAGCACTTTTAACAAACAATTTGTTTCCTTCCTTTCTTGCTTCTGTAGATTCTTTGGTTGATTTCGTTGGCAGTTTGTACCAAGCTTTTAGAGCAATCGTAACTTTTTCCTCCATTAAAGCTTTCATTATAAACTTTCTTTCGAGGTCCATGGTTGATAAGTTTTCTTAATTTAAGATTGCTAGAAAAAAATTATTTTTGAGAATGTGTATTGTTTGAAAATATATAAGGGAGCCAGGGCTAACAGTTACAATACAAACATTTAAAAAAAATAATTTTACAAGGCATTCATTAAAAAATATTCAACGTGTACAACTTAGCCCGGATCTCCCCTATTTATTGATTAATTTATTTATTTTATATATAAAAAAATTTGGCTTTAAAATATTATAACAATAAGCCCTTTTATATTAACACATACAGTACAAAGAAATGAAAATTGTATAATAATTACAAATTAGAACAATCACTAACAAATCGATTTTGATAAATACTCGTGGTTTTATCCAATGGGCCTTTGTACGGTAGATACGGCGTATTTAATTAATGTTGATAGTATATATATATATATATATATATATATTTGATTTTAGCATTGCCCATATTAACAATGCTAATCTTTTTTAACACTATCTCGGATGTAAAGACCCACTGGATAAAATTACGGGTACTGTGCTTCATTTTTATTTTTTTGTTCTACATGGTCTCCCCTTATAAATTAAACAAATATTTTATTGTCTGAAACAAATGACATATTAAGTATACGTAGTTCAATCATATGATGAATTTTGTTGTAATATATTTTTGCCTTATACTTACTAATGAAAACAAATGTTTGAAATTGTAAACAAAGGCAGGAAGATTGTGACGATATGACTGGTTAGGTAAAACAACAACAATATTATCCCCACATTCTCTTTGTGAGGTACCTTATTTATCTAGAGATTTTTTATTACTAGTTCTAGTTAGTGGAACGAACAATAATCGCGGATAACTCTGCGCGCTCGGCGCCGTATTCAAATATACTTAAAATAGTTAATGTATAATCTATAATAATTAATGGATATATAATGTATAACAATGGTTTATCATTTGTATGTATATCAAATAATTTCAGTTCCCTCGTGTTACTAATAGTATGTATTTTATGAATGAGTAAACGAATAAATGAGTATCGTAAAAAGTAACAATCCAAGTAATTAATAAATAAAGATAGTCGTTGCTTATAATTACAAGCACATTAAATATCAACAGCCAAACATGAATTTCATAAAATAATAGCATAAAACGTTTTTAAAACGTTTTAAAATAGTACATTGTGCAACAAGTGCGCGTTCGCAAATCACCTGAGCGCACGCGTTGCATATACCATTTTTTAAAACGAGTGTTTGAAGGTGGAGTACGAGAGGCACGTGAATTGTAGTATTGTGATCTGACACCGATCAATCGCCCTCTGACGGATTAGAGCTAAACCAGACGAGGCCCAGAAATTCTTGAATGTGATTGGTTGAGACGTCAACATAGCACAGACATCAAGTCCGAAATTATTATATTTTGTACTAAATATAGTGTCCACGCCCCCCGTGTCAGATCTCAATATTATTAGCTCAAATATATAGGTACCTAATATAGACTAAGTTCTTCATAAATATTGATATACGAAAGAAAAGTAAAATAAAGCTGAATCAGCACGGCAGGGGGCAGGGTGGGGCGTTGGGTGGGAGACAGCGGCGCCGGAGGGGGTCCAGGGCAAAGACCCAGGGGGGCGCAGGGGGAGACGTCCCCAATGTGGGGCGGGGGGAGGTGGGATTAAGGCGGTCCCCCCCCCCAGCAAAAAAATTACTTAATAAATCATTAAAAAAGAAAAAGTTTAATTATATAAAAATTATAAATTCAAAATAGATTCTTTAATTTTGTTGGATTTTTTCAAAATTTTTCTAATCTTTCAATTTTTTCAAAACTTTTTAATTTTAAACAGTTAACTATAACTTATAAGCTAACTATAACTTTATTGATTTTCATAAGTTAATCAATTTTAACTAATCTTATACTAAGTTCATATTCAAGTGATTTTCAACATACGAGGGTAGTTCAATAAGTCTTTAGAATGACCAACAGATGGCGCGCGAATCGCTCCAAATCATCTGTTTTCAGTCAGCACCACTCCCGACTAGATATATGGTGCAGTCACAGTCCACATCTTCTGAGTTTACGTGTTTTTATAACCAATTGAAAAATAAAAAATTGCTTGTTAAGAAAAATGGAAAAAAACGAGTTCAGAGCGGTAATTAAACATTTTCATTTAAAGGGTTTAACTCCATATGAGATAAAAAATGAATTGGACTCAGTTCATGGCACATCTGCCCCTGCCTTAGCAACGGTTTATAACTGGGTAAATGAATTTAAGCGTGGTCGTACATCAATAAGTGACGAACCACGTTCAGGAAGGCCCGTAGAAGCAACTACTCCCGAAATCATCAATAAAATCCACGATATGGTGTTGAAGGATAGAAGATTAAAAGTGCGTGAGTTAGCTGAGGCCACAAGGATATCTATAGGTGCAGTTGTTTCAATTCTACATGAAAAATTAGGCATGAAAAAGCTATCGGCAAGATGGGTGCCGCGTTTGCTCTCAGCTGAGAATAAACGCAATAGAGTGGTCGCCTCTGAGGCTCTTTTGGCGCGCATAAGTCGGAATCCTGAGGAATTTTTTCGTCGATTTGTGACTGTGGATGAAACATGGATACACCACTACACTCCTGAGACAAAGAAACAATCCAAACAGTGGATTTCCACAGGCGAACCAGCTCCAAAGAAGGCAAAGACCGTAAAGTCAGCTGGTAAGGTTATGGCTACAGTTTTTTGGGATGCACGTGGAATTATACTTATTGACTACTTGGAAAAGGGTAAAACAATTACTGGTGAGTATTATGCATCATTATTAGAGCAGCTGAAAGAAGAAATTAAAAAAAAACGACCACATTTGGCGAGAAAAAAAATTTTCTTTCATCACGACAACGTCCGAGTTCACACATGCTTCGTTTCAATGGCTAAAATTGAAGAACTAAAATTCGAATTGGTCGAACACCCACCGTATTCACCAGATTTAGCCCCCAGTGACTTTTTCTTATTTCCAAACTTGAAAAAATGGCTCGGTGGGCAGAGATTTACGGACAACGAAGACGTCATTGCCTCTGTAAGTGCTTATTTTGAGGAACTTCCGAAAACGCACTTTTCTGAAGGATTAAAAAAACTTAAAAAGCGATTGACCAAGTGTATAGAGCTCCAAGGAGATTATGTTGAAAAATAAAAAAAAAATTACCCAAAAAAAATTGTTTTTATACTTTATTCTAAAGACTTATTGAACTACCCTCGTAACATTTTAGTTTATTTAAATGTTACTCAATTCTGTTAATAATTATTGACAATTACTATTTTCAATTAATTTGTGGTATTGGGATCTGACACCGAACACTCGCCCTCTGACGGATTAGAGCTATACCAGACGAGGCCCAGAAATTCTCGAACGTTATTGGTTGAGACGTCAACATGACGCAGTCAAGCCTGAAATTATGTTCACTATATATAGTGGCCACACTTGCGTGTCAGATTCCAATATTATATACATAAAAATTCTTTATAAGACCAAGAATTTTGAGCATTTGGTCTTGGTCTTGTCTTGAAAATCAAGACAATACCAAGACAAGATCAAAAAAATTATCGAGCCTCGTGCATCCCTACCCGGTAAACTCGAAACAAAGCTATAACCACCCCATTAGCCAGGCTTGCCGTGGCAAAATCGCGGCAATAGTTGCTGTGCAATATTTGTTAGCAATATGCTTCCAACTTGCGCTCAAGAAATGACGAATATCAAGGATTGATGTCAATGTGCCATAAAATTGACTGCAATTGCTTGCCATCAAATTGCTGCCACATACGGACGCAGATTTACTTATATTTGATGTATAACTGTTGCTGCAAGTTTTGTACATCAATTTGCTTTCAACTTGTTTTCAATATTATTAATATATTATATTATTTTATTTTCAATATTATTCACATAATATTCAATAAAATTACTCATATATGCGACAGTGCGAGATAGAAAGGGAGGAAATTAATAACAGCATATTGATGGAAATTTGTGTAACATAAAAATGAGAAATGTGATGACAATATGATGGCAATTTATGCCTATGATACGCCTGCACATCATGAGCAATAGTTGCTGTAATTTTGCCTTCAGTTTCCCCTCATAATTTACTTCATTACTTGATACAAAATTTCCAGCATATACGGACGCACTTTTACATCAAACTTAAGGAAATCGATAGTAAAACGTGTATGTCAAATTGCTAACAATTTACAATACATTTGGCTAATGGGGCAAAGCTGAATAATTTCCCATTAAAAATGTTTAAATAATAAAATCATAAATCCTAAACCTTAAGCCTAACTACCTCAAATTACGCAATTTATAACCCCTGTGGAAATTGTAAATGGTAATAGAACGTAAAGAAACGTAAAAAAATGGAAATGGGTAAACAAACGTATAACAATGTAATAAAACGTAACAAAACGTAAGAAAGTGTTGGACTTCGGACGTTTTATATTATATTTTCTTTTATTTTCTTACGTTTTTTTATGTTTTCTTACGTTTTCTTACGTTTCATTACATTTTAGATTACATTTTCATACTAAAAATTTGCTCACTAAAGAGACTTCCATAATGTCAAATATTAAAAAAAAATCTTTTCTAAGTGTCAATGCTTCTTAAGTAACTTAAAGTTTCTATTTTGTACACTTAAATTGATTTGTATAAGCCTCGCCACCTATCGGTGAACAATTCAAACTATATTTTTTCACGAAATTACGAAACGTAATAAAACGTAAAGAAACATAATAAAGCATAAAAATACATATAAAAACGTAAGAAAATGTCAAACCGTCTGAAATCCAACAGTTTTTTACGATTCGTTACGTTTGTCTACGTTTGCTTATATTTTCTTACGTTCTCTTACGTTTTATTACTTTGTTAAGTTTCACTAGCGAATGATAAAATGTTTAAATAATAAATCTGTATACCCTAAACACTAAACCCAACTATAAGTCTATACCTATATAACTATAAGTCCAAGCTAACCAATTTGTATTAAAAAAGTTATAAGAATGAAACAGTAAACCCTACACCCTTAAATATAAACCCAACTAAACGAAACTAAGCGATTTGCAATAAAAAAGTTTAAATAATAAAACTGCAAACCAAACTAACCCTAGCTGAACAATGTTTTTTCATGAGGATGGAGGGATATAAATACTCTTTTTTGTTTTTCGATGTTATTTTAACGGTTTTTCCATTTTTCGATTTTAGTTTTTCGGATTTTTGGTGCGTTAGAAATTATGTTATCAAACTTGGCAAATGCATTTAAATATCGCTGCCAATTCATTAGCACTTAGCTTCCTCACACTTTATAAATTATTCCAATATGAAATTATTTATTCTTTTAGGAAGCTTTGTGATGGTAAGATAAATAAGTTTTGCTAAAAGAATGTTAGAAACCTGTTTTGAGACATTAGGAGTCAAAATACACTATTTTTAGAAAAAGTTTGTATGTGTGTATGTCCCTGATAACATATAACGTTTCTCGGACGTTTTTAGAACATTAAAATTTTTAACCTTCAAACCTTAAAAAGAAAAGTTAGAAATATATTTGAAAATATGTAATTGTATGCTCTTATAAATGCAAGTTTTAGTTTGTTGTTTTTTTTTCGATAAACCGGTAAAATACAAAAACTAATAAAAAAAACTAAAAGAATTATTATTTTACCCTCTTCGTGTGAAAAAGAAAAACAAAAGGATTTCGGACATTTTTACATTTATTACGTCTTTATCCGTATCTTTTTGTATTATTATGTTTCTTTACGTTTCATTACAATTCCTTATTTCAAAAGGAAAAATTTTGTTTTATTTTGTCACCGATAGGTGGCGAGGCATATATAAACAAATTCATATGTACAAAATAGGCAGTTAAGTTACTTAAGGAACATTGACACTTAGAAAATATATATTTTGGTCGATAGGGGAGGGTGGGGCATCAGTGGCACCCTAATTTTTAACAAGGATTATATAAAAATGATAGACACTGAGAACATTTGAATAGCACAAAAAGTTAGGAAATTATATCAAGAATCGAAAGCGACAGTTGAATATGTGTTTTCTGTGACACATTAATTTATATAAATCGAAAAGTAATTTGAATTTAAGCTTTGAATTTCAAGCTCATTTAATTAATTGGTTGGACTTTCGTTTTTCTATATTATGATCAGAGACAAAAACTAGAAGTATTTTTCTTTAGATTTTCACAATTATTTGCTTAAAAATATCTATTAATCGTTTTAATATCGAGGTGCCAAACCAACCCGCCTGCCACGCCATGCCCCACCCTCCCCTATGGATGATGGACCATTGAGCAGTGCACAGCGTGTTCTGAGCCAATTGTCAATCTATCGAACTTAGAGCCGCGAGTGATAGTTTTCCGTGATAATTGCAATTCTCATTGCGATATCCGGATAGTTTCGTGCTAAGGGAGAGAAAGCGAGCCATGGCGTCGAGCCGGGCGAGCTAATCAACAACAAAACGTGACGACAAGCACCCGTGGACACGAAGTCGCCAGAAGAGAACGAATCGTACTCAAACCTCAAACTGCGGCACTCAGTGCAGCAGCAGCAGCGAGCTAGATGGGTCCATCAAGCAGACGTCCATCGCTGCGTCAATCGCCGGGAACTATGACAAGGCCGACAGCATGGACTTCGCCGAGTACGAGAACGTGAGCAGCAGGCAGCATAAGAGACTGAGAGGACACGGCAGCCAGGAAGAGGAATCCAAGAGGAAGGTGCCCAGGATGAACAATGGGGGTAAAGGTACAGTGCCAGGTCAGCATTAAATACAAATCCATTTAGCGCGCTCGCGGACCGACAGGACGACTGCACGGTCGCTAGGACTGCTAAGAAACACGAAATTGCACCGATCAACGTGATCGTGATCGAACACGCCGACAGCCAACATAGCTATGCAAAGCTGCACGCCGCGTTCAATGAACAGGACAAGGACAGGAAGAAGCTTTCGTACACACCTGTAGTATACAAGCTAAAAGGAGAGGTTATGTCGATTAGGGTAATCACGCTAGACGACTACAGATTCATTCTCTACAAAGTCGAAGAGAAATGATTTGACTTTTTTTCAGGGATGAGGAACGAGGACGCGAAACTAGATTCGTGTTAAGGGGGCTACCAAGATCAATTCTTACGACAGAAATTAAGACCGACCCCTGTGGAAATTATAAAATGTAATAAAACGTAAGAAAACGTAAGATAACGTAACAAATAGTAACTAAACGTAAAAAACCGTAAAAAAACTGTTGGATTTTGTTTATACATATTTTTATGTTTTCCTTATTTCCTTATTTCAAAAAGAAAAATTTTGCTTTAGTTTGTCACCGATAGGTGGCGAGGCATATATAAACCAATTCACATGTACAAAATAGGAACTTAAGAAACATTGACACTTAGAAAACTTTTTTTTAGAATATTTAACACTATGGGAGTCTGTGTAGTGAGCGGAATTTTTGGTGTGAAAATGTATTATAAAGTAATAAAACGTAAGAAAATGTATTATAAAGTAATAACACGTAAGAAAATGTATTATAAAGTAATACAACGTAAGAAAATGTATGAAAGTATAATATAAAACGATCAGAAATTCGACAGTCTTTTACGTTTTGTTACGTTTTTTTACACTGTTATACGCTTTTTTACGGTTTCTTCCACTTTTTCACGTTTTTTTACGCTTTATAATATTTTATAATTTCCACAGGTGAAATATTAAATTACTAAACAGAAGAGTAACAAAAAGTAAAGAAAAATAACAAAACGTAAGTAAAAGTAAGAAAATGCATGAAAACGAAATAAAACGTAAATATGTCCGAAATCCAACACTTATTTATGTTTTGTTACGTTTTCTTACATTTTGTTACGTTTACATACGATTTCTCACACTCTTTTTACGTTTTCTTACGTATACTTAGGTTTTATTAGGGGAGAACGAGGTAATGCCGATCACTGGCTAATTTCAGTCATCCTCATTTTCAATAATCTAAACATTTTTAGGAAATCATTCTAATAGTATTACAAACGCAACATAAAATGCTATTAATCTAATGTCCAAACAATCTTTTATTTAGTTTTATTAAGGTATTATACACAATCAAAGTTTAGGTCTATATTTCTTATAAGAAATTTGGTGTATAAATAAGCTTTTATGCATATCATTTGTTACTTCATGCAGTCTTGTTTGTCAGCTTTATTAATTTGAATAATCTAAGAATACAAAATAGTGAAACAAAAAGAGTAAAAAACTATTGCTTTTTGTCATTTCAATTTAAATTACTAAGCAGAATTGGGGTATATAATACCGGTCACAATGTTATTTATATGACGCTCCCGAAAGTGAGGCTAATAAAACGTTGCACTGCGCTCTCAGGTAGGGCTACTTTGCTCAAGTGCTTTACATTGAACAGTGGTTATGTGTTACATATTTCACTATGTAAGTGCGAATAATAACGCAACATGATCATATAAAGGTTCATATAATTGATTTTAAAAAAATTTTTCACCTATAAAAGTAACTTTTTAATAGTGACCGGAATTGTACCAAGGCTGACCGGTATTATCCTTTGATGTGGAGTAAATCTGGTCAAATTGCATTTTTTTATTGCGTCTTATAGCTTCGATATCTTGCATTTTTATATTAAACCAATAAGAAATATTTAAAGTCAATGGTTTGAACTAACATAATAAATATTTAACGTTGATAAAAAACAATTTGCAATACCCCATTCTCCCCTATTTTTTATAATTTCCACAGGGGTACCCACAATAACCCCTGCATAAGTCCGCTAAACTCTGCGAATTATTATTAAAAAATTTTATGTTACAGAAAAAAATTATTTCTGCCTACCTCTGTCTACTCTGCAAACTCTGCTAAACTCTGCCAAACTTGGCTGAACTCTGCCAAACTCTGCCATATGTCCGAAATCCATTAATTAACCAGAGTTTGGCATACCTATGCAGAGTTTAGCAGAGTTAGGGCGGTGATATATGTGAAATATAAGAAAGAAAATTTTTGATAAAAATTTAGATGATTAGGAATATGGAGAAAAATATTCAGTCATGATATTCTCTTTTAAAGAGAATAAAATAATTTTGTAAAAAATCGATTTTCTTTCTTCCACGATAGGGCAAACCGATCACTTAATTTTAAGAAATATTAAGTTTATTGAATAGTAAAAATATTTCTATATATTCTTTAGAATGTATCCTCTCACCTTAATAAATGCTAAAAAGTAAACATATAAAAGATTTCTTTAAAGATATTGACATCGATAGGTTTTAGCTACTTTTCTTATAAGAAAAATTTGCAATAAAACCATTTAAACAATACTTTCATTTAATTATTTGAAAATTTTAGTACCAAACAAAAAAAAATACTATTTAAACTTCTAAAATCAAAAAGTTTTATTTGCCTAATGATATTTATTATTTTTAATTTAATTTTGAAATCGAAAAGTGAAATGGGTCATTGAGATCAGAGTGTATTTAAATGGGGGAAGCGCAAAAAGAAGTTGGATCACCGTATGTTTTCATGAGGTAATGGAACGATTATAAAAGTTATATTTTTATGATTGAAATGTTTGTATGATGTTAATACGAACACTCGTTTCTTAAAAATGATTTGAACGTCTATCTTTGATAAAATTTCGATGATTGCTTCTAACAACAAATTGTAGACGAGATTTTTAGAGTGTCTCATACACTCTTTAACAAAAAATCTACTATATTTATTAGAACAACAGAAACAACTACTCTGCGGGCAAATACCCCTCCCAGCATTGAATTAAACTGTTAATTCATAAAATATGTAGATATATTTTAACATTAAAAAACCAAACATTTTTTGTATTTATCCTGCAAATTGAAGTTTTTTTTTCCTTTTTTATAGCAATAAAGGGAAAACCATTTTAAAGTAGGTCGCAGAGTAGTTGTTTCTGTTGTTCAAATGAATATAGTAGATTTTTTATTAAAGAGTATATGAAACACTCTAAATACGCAACATGTTTTATCCGTTTAACAAGTTTACGAGAAACTTGCAGGATAAATACGAAAAATATTTTAATTTTTAATACTAATTACATTTACATATTTTATGAATTAACAGTTTAATTCAATGCTGGGAGGGGTATTTGCCCGCAGAGTAATTGTTTCTGCTGTTCTAATAAATATAGTAGATTTTTTGTAAAAGAGAGTGTATGAGACACTCTAAAAATCTCGTCTACAATTTGCTGTTAGAAGCAATCATCGAGAAGTTATATTTTTACTTTGCTAGTGCAAAATAGTGTCTTACGCATTAAAATTTAACAGTACCAGCATAAGAAATATAAATTTAAGGGATATTTGAATTCATTTTACGTTTTGTCTAACTGAACGGAAGTGACCAACCATGTACGATTACTGATGAAAAAACGATTCTTTTTATTTCGATACAAAAGTACGAGGTTTATGTGTTTCTATCAGTTAAAGCTATTAAAATTCAAAAGATAAAGGTTTGAACTTATTATTAAATGCCATACAAAGCAAAAAAATGCTAATACTTTGTTAAATTTATTCATCGCATTAGTCAACAATAATACTGTAGGTATACGCGTAAGCGTCTTTATCGACATACGGTCACCCCTCTTTACTATGCGAGTTCACTCGTCGGTAGGTTGCAAGCGCGTGCATACGATTCGCGACGCTATCGCGTCCCCTCAGTTCGAGATCGCCGTTCCGCAAGTATAGATCCAGCGCTGACAATCTTTCCATCCTCACCTGCTCTATCTATTCCAGCTTCGTTAATAACGCCTACACTGTAGCCCTTCTTCTAGACATCAAGAGTGCCTTCGACGGTGTCGACCCTGGCATTCTCGCACACATTCTTCGCAATTTAGGCCTTCCGTGGCAAATCTGCAAATTTTTTTATAACATTACCTCTTTCAGGTCCATTCATTTTAACGTTGGCGGCGAGATCCAGGGCCCCTTCGAGTCGCTCCAAGGTGTCCCTAGGGAGGCTGATCTCAAGGCTGCTGCTGCAGCCCTACAGGTTACAACATCTACATGCACAAACTCCCCGAACACATCGACCTGAACTGCAAATACCTCCTTCTTCCCGACGACGTCACTCTCTACGTCACCTCCCCTGACCTCGAATTCTGCCTTTCCGTTTTACAAAACAGTCTTAACAAGATCACCTCCTACTTTCTTTCCCTAGGTCTGCCCATTGCCCCCGAAAAAACTAAACTCGCTATCTTCACACGCAAACAAACTGATACATCCAACGTTTCTCTCACCTTTCGTGACCAAACGATTAAACCCAAATCCCACGTCAAACTCCTAGGGGTCATTTTTGACTCGAAGCTCACCTGGTCCCCTCATGTCAACTACCTCCTCAAAAGATGTACTCCTCACAACAACCTCACCCGTTCCTTCTGCGGTACCTGGTGGGGCGGGCATCCTCAATCTCTCCTCCAAATATACAAAGCCTCTATTACACTTCTTCCGCGCGAGAAATCTCTCCGCGATAAACTAGGGGTGGCGCAGTGCAGAGCCCTCAGAGCCAGTCTGGGTCTCCATCGTTCTACCCTTAACCGTATAGTATACGCAGAATCTTGCAAACTTCCTCTTTCTCTTCGTCCTAAAAAACTGGCCTACAGATTTATCCTTCGCGCCTTCGCCATTCAAAATAACCCTACGCTAGAATTAGTCGACTCTCTTTTCACCACTCTCAACAATCGCAACACCCTCAATCTCCTCGAGCTCCCCGTCTTTCGCGCTTACGCCCGCCTCAGAAGGTACCGCAACCTAATCCACTCCTCAGACGTCCTTCCATGTTACACATATTCTCCCCACTCCCAAATCTTCTCTCCTGACGTCACATTGAACGAGGGCCGCGCTATCAAGCGCTCCCCCAATCCAGTTGACGAATTTAGGCTCTGCTTTCACAACCTCTTCTCCTCCTCTGTCGCCTTCTACACCGACGGCTCCAAGACCAACAATTATGGCTCCTATGTTGGCTTGGCTATCCACTTCCCTGATCTTAATCTCAATTTGCTTCAGGATCTCTTCTCACGCCTCCATCGACACGGCCGAAGCCCTCGCTATTCAATTAACTCTCGAATATATCGAACAACACAATATCTCTAACTGCTTCATCCTCACAGACTCCCTAAGTACCCTTCAAGCCATTTCTAGCCTCCACGACTATATCCCCTCTCCCATCTCCTGTATATTCAAAATCAAACTTATTCTCAAACGTCTATTTCTCTCCAACTATACCATCCGCCTAGCTTGGATTCCCAGCCACATAGGAATTCCCGGCAACGAAAGGGCTGATCTCCCTGCCAAGCAAGCCTCTAGTACCGGTATCACTCTTGACTTCCCCTCCCATACTCAGACTTTTACCCCCTCGCCCTCTCACTTTCAAACTCCGAATTTAATAACTACCTCGACTTTTACCGCCCTAATACTGGCTGCTACTATTTTTCCAACTATCGCTGTGTCTCTTCAAAACCCTGGTTTCACTCCATGCTCTTCAACCGTACTTCCATTATCACTTTCTACCGTATGCGCAGTAACCATTACAGTCTCGCTCTTAGCCTCTTCAGTAAAAACCTTGTTACCTCGTCCCTCTGTCCTTGCGGTGAAGACGACGAGGACCTCAATCATCTCTTCTGGGCCTGCCCACGCTTGAATTCCCAACGATCTCGCCTTTTCCGCTCCCTCGCCAAACTCAAACTTTCCCCCCCATTCATTACCTCCTCCTTTCTGTACGAACCTCGTTCTGACATAATCGAAATTTTTCATCGCTTCTTATCTGACTGTGACATCCACATCTAACACCCACCTTGCTACCTTCTCCGTCTCTTCGACTTGCCCTCCTGTTAACACTCCGCATGTTCTTACTATTTCTGTTTCCATGGCACGTCTCCCTCACAGGAGATCGGGGATTGTCCCCAGCCTCTCCCTGCTGTCCTCTCCCTGGCCCGAGGTCTCCCCCAGACCCGAGGGGAGCGCCTTGGAGATGCTCCTTTTCTTTTTTTTTGTTTCAGGTCGCGGGCTACCCAAAATTCGGAAGATTTATCAATTCAAATCTCCCGCCTTTTTCTACGCATGCGTCGTATGCCACCGCTTGTTGATGGCCGTACAGACCTCTGGCGCCACTAACCACAAATAGAATAGAATAGAATAGAGATCGCCGTTGCTCCAAACCAGTCGAACTTATTGTACACTGATAGAAATAAGCAACGATTACTACCCGAGACCCAATGAGTATCTGTTTGGCTCTCGCAAGCAAGCGTGACAGGAAAACAATACGCGCGCTCTAGGTGCGCAGAAGATTGAAAATAAGTCTATTTCCCCATACTTTTCCCCTTCCTCAACCGCGCACTGCCACGCAGCATTGTGCGTGTCTACTGCGCATGTTTTGTCGCTGTGCGTTTGGTTTGGAGAGCCAAGTAAATATTGCGATATAGGGACGTACTAGAGCAAATCTAGATACCCGCAGGAAAAAGAAAAGTAAATATTGCTTAGGTCCTCTCGGGTAGAAACAACTGTTTATTTCTTTCAGTGTAAGTAAGTTAAAGGCGCAATCGTGCGGATAGTCAGGTCGAAGCTTGTTCACGCGCAACACTAATCTTATACAATAAACGTTATACTTATTTTACTCCTGTGTCTTCATTTCTGCTCCTATAAATATAATCCTTAACACACTTTTTTGTATAACAATTAAGTTTTCCTTAAGTGATCGACATGACCCCGTTCTACCCTAACTGGAGTAGATCGGCAGCATTTGATCTGAAACTTTCCAAAAAGGTAGCTTTTTACTATCTCTTGAACGAGTTCTAAGCCCAGATCACAACGACCATTATATTTCAAGATATTTGAGGTTATGTGTTTTAAATTTATTTTTGATCGAGTAAATCCCGAGAATGGCACCGTCATTTTTTACCAAACAAGGCTCATTTTTGTCGTTTTCTAATGAAGATTCGAAATTAAAAAGAAATTTAAAGATTCATCACCTCGTTCTCTCTTTATAACAATTCTTCGATTTTTTTATTTTTGAGTTTTAGTTTATCGAGTCTTTTGGTATGTTAAAAATATTATGATCAATTTAGTGTAAATGCATTAAACAGAGCATAAAATTACTTACCTTTTACAACCACAAATTATAGATTGGATCTTTCCTTTCTTTTGTTAAAATGTTGAAATCTATGACGGCAAATCGTTCACAAAATTTTAGACGATTATAGGAATTCAGTGAATCTACATACTAACATCTGATTACAGTTAATTTAAATATTTAAATAATTTTAATAAATTAACCCATTTTGAGGTATTATTTAGAAAGAGATATAGCAATTTAAAATTAATTAATAATATTAATAATCAGATGATTTCATTATGGGAGGTAAATAATCGATAGAATCAGGTGGTTCATCCGGTGATATATCATGTCAAAACATGATCAGGTGAATATCACCTGATTTGTCGCCTAATTTTTTTCAGAAGGGTAAAACTCTAACAACTATTTTTTTATGACATACGATTTTTTATGTGTGTATATATATATATATATATATATATATATATATATATATATATATATATATATATATATATATATATATATATATATATATATATATATATATATATATATATATATATATATATATATATATATATATATATATATATATATATATATATATATATATATATATATATATATATATATATATATATATATATATATATATATATATATATATATATATATATATATATATATATATATATATATATATATATATATATATATATATATATATATATATATTTAAATTATGAATGAATGGCGAAACGTAGAATATAGAGGTCGAGCCGACTTCACATCGGCTTTATAAAAAGAAACTCAGTTGTTTGTTTATGTATGTATAAGTACCCCTGTGGAAATAAGAATTAAAAATAATAATACTTAAGAAAACGTAAGAAAACGTAGGATTCTGTTGAATTTCGGACATTCTTACGTTTCTTTACGGTTTCCTACGGATTGTTATTTATTACGTTTCACAATTACATGAAAAAAATATAGCTAGAATTTTTTACCGACAGGTGGCAAGGCATATACAAACCAATTCACGTGTACAAAATAGAAGCTTTAAGTTACTTAAGGATCAGCATTGGCACTTAAAAAATATTTTTCTAGAATATTGGACACTATGGAAATCTTTCTAATACGCGGAATTTTCAATGTGAAAATGTAATCTAAAGTACTAGAACGTAAGGAAACGTAAGAAAACGTAAGAAAACTCAAGAAAATGTAAGAACATTGTAAGAAATGTAAGAAAACGCAAGAAACAGTTTCTTATGCTTTATTACGTTTTCTTACGATTTCTCGCACTTTTTTTACGTTATTACATTTTATGATTTCCACAGTACCTCTGCTAGAGAACAAAACAGCAAAGTCATATAAGGATGATACCGTTCTTCGAGTGAACGGCTCAAATAGTATATTGTTTTGAAATAGGAACCCTATAGTTTAAATTAAGAAAATATTAAATTGAAGATAAAAATACAGTTTTTATTTTCATGATAACGTAATCGATTTACCATAGGTTAGTACTACAATTACTATTACTACTCCTTATAGTAATAATAATAATAATAATAATAATAATAATAAAAATAATAATAATAATAATAATAATAATAATAATAATAATAATAATAAAAATAATAATAATAATAGTCCATTTTTTTAAATGTCGAGATATTGATTATGTTGGAATTTTTAAATTGCCATTTAAACCTATGTATGAAAAGCATGAATCATGAAGGAAGGAAAGTAATAAATGAATTTTGCAACTTTTATCTTCTTTGTATGAAAATATTCCATGTATAAAGTTCAAAATTACTAAAAACTTGTTTTTCACATAAAGGGAACTTAAGTTGTTGTCTCAAAGACACAGCTAAATTTGTAAATAAAAATTTTAAAATTGAAATTTTTCCTTAAATCTACCTTTCTCTTAATCTTATCTTGTTAAAGGATTTTCAAAATATATTCTAAAGTTTTCAAGTCAATCTGTTAATTATTGCTACTATGATCGTGTACTGTAGATCTAAAATTTTTATTCGAACATCTTTAAGTATTGTGGACCAATAAAAAGTGATTAATGAATGAATAACTTCTATACTTAAAATATCTTATATAATCTTTATATGAAGAAAGTTTGTATACTATATATTAAAAAAGAAATAATTGTTGAAATTTTATATTTTTATATTATTTTTCAATTACTTATCTGTTTTCCAGAATAATTACGTGTAAAACATGTACAAAATTTTGTAAATAGTCCTAGCTAAGAATGGAGTTTGTATATACTAACAAATGATTATACATAATCATATGTAATCAATATGTTCATATAAAATTTTCACATCTATTTATATAATCTTATATGCTTTTATCACATTATATATGATTATATATGTAAATATTCAAAAGTAACATATGATCATTTATGAATATTATGTATAATCATATATTAACATATATGTATACAGACCTTTTTTAGCCATGGTTTCGAGTGTTTTTCCATCTTCGTATACATAGCAATTTATTCAGGCTATGTCAACGTGAAAGCAATCACAATCTTTTTTTTAATAATCTTGAAATGTATGCAAATAAATAGTATCAATTCTTTTTACTCTCATGTTAGGTTTCTTTAAAAAGATTTCTGAAAAATGCATTTTTTAAGCATTATGTGACAATGTACCCTTAATTAATAATAGCAGTTTAGAATGCAAATGGTACACTTGCCTTACAAATTTGTAAATAACACAAAAAGGTATTTGATTTTATTAAAAATTTAAATATTTTTGTTGATGCAGGTATGCAAAATACACGTATTAGAAGGAAAAGTTAAATTAGGTTGTAAAATGAAATATCTTACTTCATTTATAAAATAAACAAATTTTTAGCAATCTATATGTATTTTTTATTTCATCACATGAAAGATTATGAAAACAAAATTTTTACATAACAGATATAAAATTATATAGTATATGTTTCAAGTAGTAAATTCATTGAATTTTGCAAATAAAATGCATTGTACACATTTGCAATTTATATTGTACAAAATTATTTTTTGTTTTTTGTTACAAAACAATCTATGATGAAATTTTTGCCATAGATTTTTTACAAATTAGTATTTTTTTTCTCGATTATTCGATATTTTACACTCTCTTAGCTTTTGACAATTTTACTTCTATGTTCAATAATCAATAATTATTACTTTAGAATGATATTTTTGATAATAGAACTTATATCAATGATTCTAAAAGTAATATGCAAATTTTTTATAGAAATAAAATGAAATCTGCTAGTCATTAATTTGATCTTTTATCTATCTTTATAAAAATATGTAAATTGAGTTAATATATTTTAGAAATTAAACTTAAACAAAATAATATATTTACATGGTACAATTACAAAGGAATTGCTAGTGTTTCCATAGCACTTTTAAGTTCATCATATAAATCTTTGTAGTCTGAGTGCTCTTTTATAAGAACCATTAAACTGCCTCGTTTCACTCCAAGTGCAGCTCCAATGTCTTGTCTTGATGGTGTGTAGCAGTAAGGAATATTTTTGTTTTCGCATACAACTGGCAAATGACACATTATTTCTATTGGATACACGTCACCAGCAAAAACAACTATTCTGTAAAAGAAATGATTTAATAAGAGGTACACTTTATTAATAAAAAATATTTATTGTTTTGACTCATGTTATAATGTAAATTCTTACAATCTTGCAATGAACTTATTTTGAATGTTTATTCATAATTACAATGTTTGATTATTCTTTTTCATTATATATACAACTTGTAGAAAATATTAACTATTCTTACCCAGTTTCTCCTTTTCGAATGTGCTTTTGGACATCTTTTAATCCATTTCGAAGATAACCTTTATGTTTAGATGCTGTTTATAAAATAAAAAAAATATTTTCAAGTTATTAAATTAGTATGTTATTAAAATTATATAAAATTTTTAATTTATTGTTTTGTACCTTTTTTAATACATTTGTAAATCTTTTTTGTCAATTTTTTTGGAGCCATGGGACACGCTATTGCATTAACGATTTTTAACTTTTCTTCATAACTAACTTCTTTAACATTAGAAAGATCTAGGTTCTCCTTCGTGTCTTCATCCACTTCCATTTTAATTTTTCTGTCCTCCATTATTTAGAATTACGATATGTATAATTAATATTATAAATATTAAAATTTGAAAACAGAACGCTATAACCACGTGTGCGTGTGCGGTTCAGTAAACAAAAGCATAATTTTTAGGTTAGTTATTCATCACAATATCACCAACGAATATAGAATACACACTGCGTTTTAGTAAGAGCTTACACCCTGATGTACCTACGGAGACTAATTCAGAAAACTAATTTATCGACATGTGAGGGTCGAGGGTACTGCCGCCATAATTTAAAATGATTTTATAATATTAAGCTCTACTTAATTTTAAGTTATGTAATTATCTTAAAACTATTTATTTAAATTATATTCTATTATAAAAATATAAAAAATGTAAATAAATTAAATATAAAAAATGTAAATAAATTAAATATAAAAAATGTAAATAAATTAAATATAAAAAATGTAAATAAATTAAATATAAAAAATGTAAATAAATTAAATATAAAAAATGTAAATAAATTAAATATAAAAAATGTAAATAAATTAAATATAAAAAATGTAAATAAATTAAATATAAAAAATGTAAATAAATTAAATATAAAAAATGTAAATAAATTAAATATAAAAAATGTAAATAAATTAAATATAAAAAATGTAAATAAATTAAATATAAAAAATGTAAATAAATTAAATATAAAAAATGTAAATAAATTAAATATAAAAACTGTGGGTCAATTTTACATTCGAGTATATATGATTAAAACACATAAGAGACCGGTGGTATAATAAGACACAGGTTAGTGCATGATGGACCTTCCACCATAGGATACTGGAAATAATTGTGTGTGCCAAAGTCTGTCAAAATGTGTTAAAGTGTGTAAACTGTGTCGCAGTGAGTCTACAAGAGTACGCCAAAGCTCATGAAATAGGGGAGACTGGGGTATAACAGGCCACTGTTTTGTTTTGGATGGCGATCTATTTGTGGTTGTAGTTGTATTATTAGGTAATGTTCTCTGTACGGGCGATTCTCCTAGAAGCAGACATATTTTGACAGCACAAAAAGTTTTTACAGGCGTAAAAATTACAAAAATTTGTATACTTAGCTAATACGGAGTCTACATTGCGTACCGTGTGCCATGTGCAGTCTATTCTTTCTAATAAAAAAATGTTTGTTCGACATCTATAGGAGGTTAGAGGTACGTAAGCGCAGATGGAAAACTATACCTAACCTTCTCGCTCGCTCGGGCAGTAAACCCACCCTCGGGAATACTCGATTTTGTTGGGATCTGACACCGAGCACTCACCCTCTGGCGGATTAGAGCTAAACCAGACGAGGCCCGAAAATTTTCGAACTACCAAGTGATTGGTTGAGACGTCAACATGGCGCAGACAAGCCCGAAATTATGTGTACTATATATAGTGGCCACGCCCTCGTGTCAGATCCCAATTCCCGTCTTGCATATAGAACTTTATTCCCAACTTAACTGTGACCTCTTTATTGACTTAAAAAGAGGGACTTCCGGTAAGAACTAGAATTTATAGAAAATGTATATTAATGTAGAGAAGAATAATTTAAAAAAATGCTTTTACAGGGAAAAAATTTGCGGGAAAAAAGTAAATTTGCGGGTAAAAGTAGATATTCGGGAACCATATGCTACTTTTGTCCCGCTTTTTAGGTCAATATAAAGTGGCCATTATGGTTGAGTCGGGAATAATAGTATATTGTGCAAGAAGGACGGAAATGCCCCAGAGAAAGAAGAGTGCTAAAATCATCACCCGAGCTAGAAATTGCCCCCCCCCCCCCCCTTTCCTCCGATACACACCGTTTTTTTTAATAAGTTCATATCGATGGCCCTTACGAAGACTAGCACATTTGCGGCGTTTGTCACGAACCCCTGTGGAAATTACAAAATGTAATAAAACGTAAAGAAATGTAAAGAAGTGGAAGAAATAATGTCAAATATTAAAAAAAAAATTTTCTAAATATAAATGCTTCTTAAGTAACTTAAAGTTTCTATTTTGTATACTTGAATTGGTTTGTATATGCCTCCCCACCTATCGGAGAAAAATTCAAGCTATATTTTTTTTCACGAAATTGCGAAACATAATAAAACAAAAATAAGTATAACAACGTAAAAAATGGTAATAATGTTTGAAATCCAACAGTTTCTTACGATTTGTTATGTTTATTTATGTTTGCTTACATTTTCTTACGTTTTCTTACGTATTATTACTTTTTTCATTTTCACTAGGAAAGATTAGCACATTTAGAAATCTTCCACGAAGACTAGCACATTTCGCAATTCTCGCACGAAGACTAGCACCTTTCACAGTTTTCCCACGAAGACTAGTACATTTCGTCATTCCCCTACGAAGACTAGCACATGAGGCGATTTTGTGTCGCCTGATTTTCTCGAGTAAACCAATAATTTTCGGAGTTTATCAGTACAACTTAAATTTACATATTCTATACGAAAAATGCTAGTCTTTCTGATAGAATTGCGAAATGTGCTAGACTTTGTGGGAGAACAGCGAATTGTGCTAGTCTTCGTGGGAAAATGGCGAATTGTGCTAGTCTTCGTGGAAGAATGGCGAAATGTGCTAGTCTTCGTGGAAGATTTCCAAATAATCTACTCTTCGTGCAGGCGAGTGCTGAAATATGCTACTTTTCGTGTCAGTTTGAACCGTGCTAGTCTTCGTAAGGGCCGTCGATATATTGACTCTTTTAATGTATCACGCACATACAAAAGACAATTAAAAATTGATATTAAATATAAATTTCAATAATTTTGAAAATTCATATTTAATATCTATTTTTAAATTTTGAAATGTTTTTGAATTGTTATTTTTTACAAGGGATAAAACCATATCTACGCAGGTTAGCAACTACTCTCGAAATGAGCAACTTTCCACCAGCCTTACATGCATGGGAAAGGGTCTATTTCTTGCACTCGTTAAGAAAAGTAACTTTTTCCCACTAATCTTTTTATCGCCCGCCGGTGGGAAAACGTCCACTTTAGTCCCGCTATATAGGCACAAAACACGCGTTTTCGATATTTTTATCCTATCTGCACTGAATGCATGCTTTTTCATGCATATAAAGCGGGCGGAAAGTGGACTCAGAAAAATAAGTTTTTACTTTAAACTGAATTCTTTTTAAATATGCGACAAAATGAAAATCCACTTGATGCTAAATAATTCCTCTATGATTGAAAACAATTCATTTATTTCAAAAAGAATCCTTTTGAGTCGAAGAAAGTGACATTTTTGGCACTTTCTTCGACTCAGACGACTTGAGAGGAGTCGTTTTCAATGAAATGGAATCTTTTCAAACAAACAGGAATCGTTTTACATCAAGCAGATTTTCATCTTGGCGCATATTTAAAAAGAATTCCGCCTCATGTAAGAACTTATTTCTCCGAGTGTGGTTCTTTACCGCCCGCATCAAATCATCTTTTCAGTACAGGTAAGAGAAAAAATAGCGTGTGCACTACTTACGGGCGGAAGGCAATTAACACTCGTGCTGGTTGCAGATGTTCCGGGTCCCTCTGTACCCTTCGACATCCCTCGGTTGATGGCTCGCCTCAGGCCGCACTGGGTGGCCTAGACTCGGCCTGCAATGCGCATTGCGCACTCATGGTCATCACCTACTTTCCGCCCTTGATAAATGACGTATGTTAGTTTCATTCAAAAAATACAATATTTATGTTAAAAAATATTTATCACAAGTTTTTTCTTTATATTGAAGGTTTATTTTTTACTATAATTGACAAGTTTTACGTTGTTAACGTTAATATTAAACATTTTCATAATCCGCGAGGAAGTCCGAAAACGGCATAAAATTTCATTTTTTTTAAAAATTACTTTTATTTTAGTTTAAAATTTTTTTAAAAAATCTTTATATCTTTTTATGATTTTACACGGGAGTTTGAATTTAAAATATAATATATATTGATTCGAAAAATAAAAACGGGTGGTGTCGATGTGCCATCAGGCCACCACCTCGGTAACTAAGAGTTAATAACACAAACGTGAAATAATTCTATATGAACCAAAATTGATTTAGTAAAATAAATGATAATTATGAACATCATTGTCAAACCGCATTCCGCAATTAAAAATTACGGGTATTTTCTGTTCAATTTTGCTGGTTACCTATTAATTTATAGCTACATTTTTTATCTAAAAATAAGGTAATTTCTAGCTTATTTCTAGCTAATTTCTAGTTTAGTAGCAGTTAAGATAATTAAAGAGTCATGACAACCAAAACAAACCTATAGGTTAGGGATGTTTCCGATAAATACTTATACTATAAATATTAATAAATTATTCTTAGTTATTATTCTTAAACACAAATCAAATAATTAGAATTCAATTTTAATTGTGAAGTAGTTACACTAGTCGCCTTTTTGAGAAGAAAATCCTTATGAATTAATAGTAGTGAGAGTCTTATAACTTTAACTTCTTAATAATAAAGTAATACAAAGAAATATGCTTCGTGTAAAATACTTTTAAGCTAATAGGTTAATTATATATTTCTTATTAATTCTACATAGTTCTACACTATTATACTTAAATTAACGTCACGTAAATGTGTATTTTACAACGTTTACAAAAAGTGACTTGAGTTAGCTAGAAATTAGCTAGAAATAAGTTAAAAGGCATACCACTGTAAGCGAGGTTTTAGCTAATTCGTTAAGTGGAAATAAGCTAATTTTGTCAATAGTAGCTAATTTCTGGCTAAAACTAGCTTCGATTTCTACCAGGGTTATTGATGCCCATTTCTAAAAATTTTCTTTCACTTAATAGTTAATGTTTTTCAATCACAGAGATCGTTCCAAGGAAACGTAAGCTGCACCTAGGTCAGCGCACACTTTATTACTTAAGCGTATATAGGTGTATTAGGTAGTTTAATTGTTGCTAGAGGCAGCTAGCGCAGTTAAAAATCCGAATTCCATAATCTGACGGCATATGCATGTTTATTATATTGGTAAAAAATGGAGCACATTGACATTCCTGATTCGTATACCGCATTCTTGAGGTTATTTGTAAAATGATGAGTGATAATAGAAATAAAGTTTGCGCTCGCATAATATAAAAGAATCGTATTGAAGGTATTGCTGGTGAAAACCGATGATTGTTCCTTGCGAATATCAGATTTGCTTAATAAAATAAGTAAGAATGTAAGAAAAAAGTAAAAAGCTTAATTCTGTATAATGTATGAAAATTTAGAAAATGTCTGTTAAATGTGTGGGCGTCTCGCTGGACGTGCAGTTGCGAGGTTGTCAGTTGTGGTTGTCCGGTCCCGTCGGGCTGGTCCGCGCCTTGTTCTGCAAAATGACGCTGGGCCTCTGCACCCTCAAGGCCTCGTCGGACGTCGAGAGCTTCTTCTTGTAATTGACCGAGTTGACGAGGCTTATCCAGTCCATGCGCTTGATCGGATAACAGGAGACCGTGTTGGCGATCTTGAAGTACTGGGCCGTGATCATGCTCGGGGGCGGCTTGCGCAGCAGCGAGCCGTGACCGTCCGCCTCGTCGAAGAACTTGCGCAGCTTTTGCTCGAGTGCCTTCAGCGATGCAGCCGAGCCGCTCCTGCGCTGCGGTCTCCGATCCGTCAGCTGTATGGCCTCCAACTTCACTGCAGCACACCAAAACACCAAAAAACCAAAACACCCATGCCCATCAACACTCATACTTATTTAACGCTTTGCTTTACTTTACTTTACTTTACTCTACTTACTTATAACAGCATCATCCATTGATTTTTCAATCTATCAAGCAATTGAAATTATTGTACTATAGTTGGCAGCTTCTATCCCTCAGTACTTTACTGTAAATTTCCATTAAAAACATATATTTTTTCAAATATGTGCATAAATTAGAACTTTTTGCTTTTCATTCTTACAGAACAACATTTACGACTAAAGTATTACAACTTACATGTCAATGCCAAAAATATTAATATCATTCTGATATATAATTACAGGCTATCACATCTAAACAAAAATTGATCATTTTTTTTTATAAAAAACTAAATTAACAAGTTCGCGCTGGCATGAGTCAGAAATGACTTATGAATTGTCGCAAATTTCAGTACTTTTAGTGTCATTTAAAAAATTAAAAATCAATAAAACAATTTATGTAACTGACTTTGTTATTCTTTGCAATCGTAAAATGATGTAGAAATTGCAAGTTTTTATTAAATGTTCGAAATTTAAATTAATTTTGAAAAAGATTGCGAAAATCAGCTTTACATTAGCCGGCGCAAACCTGTTAAATGTTATAATACTTATTTATTTTTGTTAAAAAGTTTGTATTCGATTATTACTCTATTCGTTCTACAAAAAATAATTTACTCACTACGAAAAAATATGTCGCGCTCATTTGTACAAAATATATCTCTTTTCCAAAATCCATAACATGACATTTTCGTTGATTGACAAATATTATATTGCTCTGCATAATCAGAGATTACTATTTCATGGACCGGACTACGAGGTATCTGAATACGCAATTATCTATTTATAATGATCAGTTGCATAAATACTGAAAATGAGGTTATGTTTCTAATAAATAAATAAATTACCTTAATTTTTTTTCTCTATTTATTTCTGAACTTAATGACTGATCTGTATTTTAACGACAGAGAAATAAAAACAAATTAATAATGCAAGTCTAAAGACCACGCAAGTCTATAAACCAAGTCATTTAGAAACAAAAATACAATATAAAATTATCATCGATAATTTTTAAAAAGAAATAAAATAAAATACATACGCTTAATTGTGGAAAATACGTAGATAACGGTCAGTGGGCTAAGCAATTGTGGTGTATTTGTAAATTAAAAGATAAACGTATTAATTCTAAGGGATTTACTGATAATAATAAACCAAGTTGTTACGACACTGACTTAACGAAATTTGACTGACAGCATCGGACACGCAAGAAAAATGCGTGTTGTATGCATGTAGTAACCAGCTCGAACACGATAGAAAAATGTTGGTATAGTAATACATATATTTGTTATTGAGTATAACACTTCCTTCATTCAAATGAAAGCTGTTAGGCGGAGTTTTTGTCTATGATATATATATATATATATATATATATGTATATATATAAGAGTATCACTCTCGAGGTGACGATCATGACGAGCAATCGACAAGGCAATTTACTGCAGTGCTCGATCACCAATTAGGTATGTTCACTTGATGACATAGGGTATAGCGAACACTGTGGGAATGCGTTCAAATTTACCATGAATATTTTCAATAAAATTAAATATTTTAAATCATTTTAAATAGTTAAAAAATAACCCAAAAATTGTTCATATGTTAAGCTATCAAATTAAAGTTAGACTTATGTAATCGTAAATTATAATTTATTTGACCAGGATACAATTTTGGAGAATTTAAAAAATACGTAAAACTAACAAAGCAAATAATGTTTTAAATGTTATGGTTTTGAATTTTTTAAAAACAAATACACTGAAATCCGGCCATTCTTCTTATTTTTTTAGGTTATTTTTGCTTATTTCTTTAGCTTTTATCCCATAATTTCTATGAACAATAGTATAAAATGTAAAGATATAATATTATACGATAGTTTTTTTATTTATTTTGTTACTCTAAGCATGAAAGAATCTCTTACACTGAAACTAATAAAATATACAATAAGTTTATTGTATATATTATATTTTCATATATTGTACTATTGTTGGTGGAAATCACAGATAAAAACTATGAAATTAGCCAAAATAACCTCATAAAAAAAATAGAAGAACGGCCAAATTTCGGCATATTTGTTTATTAAAAAATTCAAAATCATATAAGATTATTTGCTCTATAAGTACTTAAGTTCCACGTATTTTTAAAATTCTCCAAAATTGTATATTGCCTAAATAAATTACAATTTACGATTACAGTTTTTAATCACGCGTACTTTATTAGTTAAAATAAAATACTTTTTAGTTGCGTGTTTTGTAGGTCGTAAGTTAATTTGATAGCTTAGCATATGAATAATTTTTGGGTTATTTTTTAATTATTTAAAATGATTGCACATATTTTATTTTATGGAAAATAAATCATGGCAAATTTGAACGCGTTCCCGCAGTGTTCGCTATATGTCATCAAGTGAACATATACCTAATCGACATTTGTTTTTTACCGCAATAGATTCGATTTCTCGAGAGATCACTTTTTTATTTTTATTATTTAACCTCACGAATACTTTTAAATATTTTAAGCCAACTTGGAATTAGCAAAATAAAATACTACACTTACTTGATACAACATTTTTTATTGGCTGCAAGGCATAATAACTTTAGTCCACTTTTTTTGAAAATTCAGTTTTTAATGTTTTAGTATATTAGAAACAGCGTGCTCGTATATTTATTTATTATATATTTTTTTATTTACTTGTAGTGAATTAATAGTATACTCATAATTCGTTTTTTCACCTATAATTTAATTTTAGAATTGTATATGTTTTGTAGAATAATTTTCGAAACATTTCTTTAGCTTATGCTATAAATTGATTGATTTTATATTAATATTATTTAATATGTTTTTAATTGAAAATAATTGTTTTTAAACATTTTGTACCTCGGTAGTACTTATACTACTACCGTTTTGTTTTCTATTTATTTTAGCTTTTTCTTACTTTCGCATTTTTACAAAGTAAAACGCTATAAAGCAATGGCTTTAAAAAGTTGTTTGTCAATAGTGTGAACAAATTTTTTGATTTGCAGTCTGTTATATTGGATACGTTACTTTGAATTCGAAAATATCGTTTCATAATCAGCGTTTACATTATTCATGATTATGTAGTTTATTAATTTAATGTAGGTATGTTTTATAATGTATTTGATTTCAAGAACGTCGATTTTTCTATGCCTAGTTCCCATTAAGATTAACAAATGATTTATAACTCGGGAAAAAATTTAATATGTGGATTTTTCTGTTAAAAGTGTATTTCATAGGATACTAAATTTCTTGTGAACATAGAAAATATTCTAAAAATATTTCCTGATAAAATTTTTGGAAATGAAAATATTTCTGATAAATGGTTTAAGGTGATGCTAAAGCAACCTGTCCCCGACAAATACGAGGATCCACTTTTCTCATTTCATTTTAAATTTAGAGTAAATATCTTTATGGAAAGTTGTTGTTCCAACCAATAAGAATAACTTATCATAGAGATATTTTCTTAAAATTAAAAAATGAATAAAAAAAGTGGTTCCCCGTATTTACCAGTAACACGGGGTTTAATCACCTTAAATAAGGAGCTCGATGGCAAGTATAATGAGTAACTACTATATATACGGTTACGATACGAAGTCGCGGGGTGTATCGTTGCTCTTATTCGCACAGAGCATGATCTGTGGCGCCCTCCAAAAGTTGGAAACTCGGGTAGTATATTCAACATATATATATAGCGTATATATAGTAATGCTTTACGGTTACACCTCTATTTCCATTTTCTGTCATCTCGTGCGCTGCGATCGTTTCTTTTATCCCCTCCAAGCAGTTGCTCATAGCGAATATACGCCTATTTCAATTATTCTGAAATATTAGGTGCTATCAGAGCGCACATCCGGCACATCCAAAAATTGACTTTTTGGAGTGCGCATCATCTGGACCTGGTCTCCGAGATCTCCGGGTACTGTCGGACCGTATTCGAGGACCATATGTATGTAGACATCAAAAGCTCCAAACATCTGGACGACACCGATAATACTCTACATATTTAAACACTACACAAATGATTCTTTCGTTTTTTATAGAATTATTATAGAACTTTTGAATGCAGAATATTAAATGGGGAGTTTTCCGAGTAGAAATTATCTGTGCAGAAAAAATGCATTTGAACCTCTTCTCCAAGAGGTCCGGGTAGTATACATGCCTTATTCGAAGAGAATTTCCACGTAGACATCAAAAACCTAGGGTCGCACAATCATAGACTTGAGTTTCCTCGGTGCGCATCATTTATTATTGGTGCGCGACACCTCGACCGCATCTAAGAAAGCTCCGAGTTACCTAATATAGACACTGTATTCGTGGACAATATGCACATAGACATCAAAAGTCGCAGAACGCACCACATAGAATCAATTTTTCTTCATGCACAAAACATTATCTATCAGATCTAAGATTTTAAAATTAAATTTTCAAATACACGCGCGCCTTCATCAACCAATCAAACGACGAATAAGAGTCTTACACAATGGCACGAGTGATTTTTCTTAGCTAGGAATACATGGTATACTTTCATGTAACGAAAGCAAACGTGGCATAAGTTCATTCATTACTTTCCTTGTTCATAATCTATACCTTTCTTTTGCATAGGTTTAAATGGCAATTTAAAAATTCAAACCTCAATATATCGCCACTTCAAAATGGACTTTGAGGATTTTCAGATCTCTAAATAGTGGTTTTCTAAATGCGTTCTTCGGCATCATTTTCGATTGTTCATAACTATGAATCAGATTAATATTTTAATATAAAACAAAGCTTAAATTAAAGTAAAGGTAATCTTATCATAGAGACCATTTGTTACTCAAATAACGCGCATTTTGAATACAAGAGGTCATATCTCAAGCTCAAGAGCTAATATAGGAGACGAAACTACAGGTGCTGAGTATCATTTTTAGGCATCAGAAATTACTTCCCAAAGCCTTATAAATCTGCTTTCCTCTGTGTTGTGCTCTCCTCATCTGTCGAGTCATTTTTTGAAGTAAATAAAACAAGTTTAATTTTAGTTATAGATATTATTATTTCCATAAAAATATTATTTTAATATGCATTAGTAAAAAAGTCACTATTTAATATCAAAGTTGACCAGTCCTTGGACATGTCAATATTTTTATTGAGTTATGTAAAGCTTTATATGCGTGTTAACATTATTCACGTATGAGGTAATTCATTTTACAAATGAGTGTACAAAAATAGTAATTATAATAAAATTCGAAAGCGCTACAGAGACTGTAATCGCAATTAACATATATATTTATACATAAATAATACGTTCTGTTTAGTTTAATGATGGAAGAGCCTGAGACCAGTGTGGGCCAAAACAATACCATGCTCATTGCAAGCTTCAATCACAGCCTCGTCATTCGTCGATCCAGCAGGAGCTCCAATGTAACGGACACCACTCTGCAAATATGTAGTTTTATTAGCTTAAGTGAAGAAGATGCAGGTATATACCGTAAAAAACTGATTTTTTTATATTAATTCTTAACCTTTTTACTTGATAATAAAAAAATGTTTCAAAAGAAAATTTTATTTTTTAAGCTATTTCATATTTTATTATACTTTCGTTTTTATCTAAATTTTAATGTTCTTCAACATTTCCGTGAGAAACGGCAATAGGTGCACCCTAAGTAAAAGTAAAGGAGAATAAAAGTCAAACTCTATGTCTGTGGTAGACAAAAACAAATTATCCCACAAAACAAAAAAGGACACATAAATAATTACGAATTAAATTTTATTTAATTATTACTATTATTTAACTTGAAAGTAATTTTTCTTAGTTTTTTATTTTCATAACTTCCAGTTGCATTTTACGCACCGGATTCTATTTTTATGTTTTAAAGTTATGGGAAACTACTTTTTAAATACATTTTTTATAAATTTACGTTGATACCTATTGCTAAAAGTTTTTTAAAAGATTTTTGTGGAATTAAAAAACTAAAAACTTAATTTAACTATAGAATTTTGTTAAAAGCAAAAAAAAAAAGTTTTACTTAAAAGAACATATAATTTCAAGCTGATCAAAATTCACCGACGCCTGTTGCGCAAAATGATAAACAAAATAATGTCCTTTTTTGCAGGTTTTCTGGTAGCACTGATATTTTAAGGGCAATTTAAGGGGACCTTAACTAGTGCAAAAATGTTCTCTTAACGTATTACGTACAAAAAAAGAAAAAAAATCGTTTTTTTCTGTAGCTTCTTTCCCTCGTTTTTCCTTAACACTTTAAGTCCTTCTGGGTCTTCCAGGACACATACATTTTTTTCGTTTGTTAATGTTTTCTACGTTCAAAGCCCAAGGTCCAACAATCATTCCTGAATTTTTTGACATCGACTTCGATGTCTGGCTCTTATGACCTTTCTACACCTAGACTTTAAGTTCATCACGCTTTAACGTTCAATGCTAAATATCAGAAATACCATAAAAGTTAGGTTAATTTGAAAGTACCTAATAAAACCGGAATATTTTTTTTGTTTTTTAGATCTTAAGAGATTTATTTTACATAAACAGTTATTTGATATCGAAAGTTAATGTGAGACGAACTTAAAGTCTACGTGTAGAAAGTACATTTTAGAGGGTTAAAATATAAAAAAGTATGAAAATATGACGTTTGGAATAACACAGGCATAACCCTGGGTAAATTCGGGATATGATCAAGTATAGGATAAAAGTTATGGAAATAGTTATGAACAAAAATAGGCATGAGACACCTGCTAGGCTACGAGGCAACAGGTGGATAAACCACAATAAATAAAAAAGAATTCTATATTAAATATAGATATTTGCATTAAAAAAACGTTACATATGCGTTGTTTATATGCTACCCCCGTGCAAATCATAAAATGTAATAAAACGGAAGAAAACGTAAGAAAACGTAAGAAAATGTATGAAAATGTAATAAAGCATAAAATATGTCTAAAATCCAACAGTTTTTTACGCAGTTTCCAACAAAGCGTAAGAAACTGTTGGATTTCGGACATATTTTCCGTTTTATTACGTTTTCATACATTGGCTTACGTTTTTTAACGTTTCCTTACGTTTCCTTACGATTTATTACTTTAGGTTACATTTTCACATTGAAAATTCTGCTAATTAAAAAGACTTCCATAGTGTCCAATATTCCAGAAAAAAATTTTCTAAGTGCCAATGTTTCTTAAATAACTTACAGTTTCTATTTTGTAAACGTGAATTGGTTTGCATATGCCTCGCCACCTATCGGTGAAAAATTCTAGCTATATTTTGTTTCATGTAATTGCGAAACGTAATAAAAAGTACGAAACAGTAATAGAGTATAACAATCCGTAGGAAACCGTAAAGAAACGTAAGAATGTCCGAAATCCAACAGAATCTTGTTTTCTTACTTTCTTTATGTTTTCTTACTTTTTCTTACATTTTATTACTTTTTTATTTCCAGAGGGGTACAGACAAAGTAGCTAAGGGTTAATAAATCATGTTGATACTTTTAGAAAATATAGCTTAAAGTATTTCAAAAAGCCCGGGCCAAAAATAACACATTTCAGTTTCGGAACCGGAAGGAAATGTGGTATTTTCGGTCAGGGTATGGTGAAAAATATGTTTTTGCCATACCCTAGCGTAAAGTATTGTATTTATTCTCCGGTACCAGTGAATAAAACGCCACGTTAGCTCACGCCTAGAAAATGCCACGCGCATGTTGTCTCTCTACTTTTACTCCCGGCTAGCACTACCTGCGTCATATGCACTCGGAAGTAATGAGGGCTATTGACGCCTGTGAGTTTGCTACCCTGGCTTCGCTCGGGCGACAACTCACTCGCGGACGTCCATAGCCTACTTTACTCCCTAATAGGTGCATAATATATTATTAGAGTTAAAATATGATTCTACCGTAATATGCTCGAAATAGATGAATTTTAAGTAGTTTCTTCTCGATAGAAAGAATTGGGTTATTGGGAAGTTCCAGAAAAAATTTCTTTTTCGTTTTTGATTTCCCAGACTGTTGGTAAAGTGGCCAATATGTAACACTAACTTAGAACTTCTTTAATTAAAATTCAGAGACCACATTTTTTAGCAAAAAAACTCACGAGGTATTAAAGTGAAAGGTTCAAATCTAAAGTTCCTTAAGGTGGTCACATTACTGTACCAACCTTATTGTAAGTTAGATTAAAAATAGATTGGTATTAAAATATAATCTTAAAATAGATAAAATGTATCGTTTGTATTCGTAATGCGTTAGATAGGTCTTTTATAATCTTCTGTTCGTGAATAATAGCAAGAGATTGAAGAACTTGAAATTTTTCCTGGTTAAATAAACCTCTGAAATGATATCGCGGTTCTTAATTTGTAGAGTGAATTTTTTGAAATAGATATTTTGAATATGCTCAAGCATGAATGGTAAAATATTTGTAAGTTTTGTGAGATTTTCAGAGTGAAAGTTACCAGTCTAGCCCTGTCGACGTTGTCGCGGAATGGGAAGAAGGCATCGCTGCTGATGGCTACGTTGTCCAGCTTCTTGGCCCACTGGTCCTTGTCCAGCTGGGTGAGCTTTTCCGGTACGACCTCGTACATGGCCGCCCAGGCGCTCTCTTCCATATCGCGGCCGATGGTGCCGTTGACGTAATTGTCGATCGCGTTCGAGACCTCGGCGCGCTTGACACCTTTCTTGAACTTCATGCCCGTGACCTTGGGGTGCTGGCGCAGCCACCTGTTTTGACAAGCATTGAAAGGTAAAAGGTAAAAGGTAAAAGTAAGTAAATAGTAATATTAATAAATATAATGCAATAGAGGCGCGTACCAGTTGTCGGCCTTGTCACCGGCAAGCCTCGTGCAGTGTATTCTGGACTGCTGTCCGGCACCAATACCAATGACCTGTCCGTCCCTGGCGTAGCAGACCGAGTTACTCTGGGTGTACTTGACGGCAATCGTCGCGACGATGAGATCTCGGAGAGCCGCTTCGGGAAGGTTCTTGTGCTTGCCGACGAGGTTGCCGAAGGTCGATCCGTCGATGTTGGCGTCGTTGCGCCGCTGCTCCATCGTCAGACCGTAGAGGACCTTGCGCTCGACGAGCGAGGGCTCGTACGTGGGGTCGATCTGCAGCACGCAGTAGCCGCCGTTCTTCTTCTTCCGGAGAACGGCGAGCGCCTCCTCCGTGTAGCCTGGCGCGATTATGCCGTCGGACACCTCCCTGGAGATAATTTTAGCCGTGGGCAGGTCGCAGGGATCGGACAGGGCGACAAAGTCTCCGAAGCTCGACATCCTGTCGGCTCCGCGAGCTCTGGCGTAAGCGGAGGCTAGCGGGCTCAGCTGATCGGCAATGTCGTCGACCTGGCAGAGCTTGGCCTGGAGCTCGTCGAGGGGAATGCCGACCGCGGCACCAGCCGGACTGACGTGCTTGAAGGAGGTGGCCGCGGGCAGGCCCAGGGCCGCCTTCAGCTCCTTCACGAGCTGGTAGCCATTGAGGGCGTCGCACAGGTTGATGAAGCCCGGCGCACCGTTCACCACCGTCAGCGGCAACTTGTCCAGGAAAGTGAAGATCTGCGCGGGCTTTTGGTGCGGATTCATGCCGTAGCGCAGCGTCAGCTGGGCGACGTTCGAGCTGTACTGCCGGCGGAAGTAGTCCGAGATCGCATCGTCGTACTGGGCCGTGTGCGTGAACGCCTTCACCGCGAGCGTCTGCCTGCAATTCGTCAAACATTCACATTCGCTTATTTATACTCACAAATCCTATTCGATACAACAGCAACAGTAATAAGCAGATGATGAATATTAGCTACCTTGTTTGCACAGATGTATCCTTGTCCGCAGAATTTTGTAATTCTGAGATAACTTTATCGTAATCATTGGGGTCACAGATAACTGTTACCCTCGAATGATTCTTGGCTGCTGCTCTCAGCAGAGTCACTCCTCCAATATCAATGTTCTCCACGGCATCTTCAATGCTCACATCAGGCTTGGAAGTAGTCTTGACAAAAGGATAAAGATTGCAAACAACGATACGAATGTATTCAAAGTTCTGCCTTGTAAGATCAGCTTTGTCAGATTCTGTTAATCTGGCCAAGATACCTGAAAAATACCATTTTTAAGTATTTCACTTCACAAGTCCTATTTAGCAATTCTAGTTTTAATCTTAATATAAGCAAATAAAAAAACTTCTTTTTTATGTAACATTCCACCTGATAAGACTCTTTCTCACTTTTGTCGATTATTATAAAATTAGTATATTAAATCTTTTAAAACAATAATTTATTTATTTTTCATACTTGTATAAAGTGCTAGAGTTTTTTTCACAAAAACAGATTTAAATGTATTTAACTATTTAAAAAAAATTTGTTTTTATTCAACAAGGAGAATTGCTTGATAACTTACCACCGTGTACAGCTGGATGCAAAGTCTTCACACGTCCACCAAGCATTTCAGGTGCACCAGTGATGTCTGAGACATCCTTAACTGGAAGGCCAGCATCTCTTAGAGATTTAGCTGTACCTCCTGATGCCACTAGAGTTAGGCCAAACTCGTGAAGCTTTTTGGCAAAAGGTAAAAGGTTTGTCTTGTCGGAGACACTTAGTAAAGCTAAAACATAAATAATTTATTTTGTTTATGCACTTTTATTAAAAAAATACATTATTATTATTACCGCTAACAGTAGCTAAAAATATATTCTTTTGCAAAATAAAATTTTGCATGTACTTAATTCATCAAAATGTGATGAGAGGAATATGAGAAAAATATATAATTACATGAGATCATACTTGATGAAATACCTTGGAAAACCAGTTTAATAGCAATTACATAACTAAGGTAAATTTAATATATGGTCTGTTATAATATACAAAGTAGTAAATAACTAATGTATCTCTTATCATTTGTTCATATTTATTTAACAACTAAAATGCAAATCGTCTACTATTATTTATCATTGTTTATTCTACTTTATTATTTGATAAACTGAAGATATAAAAAGCTATTTGTTTAAATTAACATCCATATATCAGAAAGAAGAAATGTGTATTAAAAAAAGTAAATATTAAAAAAAATCATTTGATAAAGGTGAAGATATGTATGACTAGAATTATGGTAATGAAAAAGTTAATACTAATTTTAAATTTGTATAACGGAGTTTAATTTGATGAATTTATAGGTTAGGTCACCGGCCAAGTGGCAGAGATGGAAAGTTTGAAGGTTTTTAAAGGAAAAGATTGATAAGATAGAAAAAATGTTACGTGTATGATATAAATGCTATTGAATGAGTTGGATGAAGAAGTTATGAAGAATAGGATAATGAAAAGTATCCCGGGGCCAGATGGGGTGTTTTGCCATGTGCAAATCGCCGGTTGCCCGCGCGATGCACGATGCGTGCAATAAGAAAAGGCCATGCAGAGTGAGATGTAAAATCGCATAAGTATTGTCAAAAGTATTTATAGAGAAAGGGAAAAAGGAAAAGGAGGTGCATCCTTACCGAGCTTTCCGCCGGACATTGTGTTTGCCGTTTTTGTTTACGATTATTACGAATATTCTTGTCGCAGTGAAAAAGTCTGCGGGAGATCGGAGATTATGTGTGTGTGTTCCGCGGAATCCAACAAGTGTTTGCGCGCGCGCACCGTCAGTCAATGCTATACTATAGAACTCGTAATGGACTGAGCCCGTGTGGTCGGATTCTAATCTGACTCTCTGACACAGCTTATAACTAAAGATTAATGTGAGATGTTGCTGTTTCCCTCCCGTCTCCCAACTCATCCCACTCTTTTTTCCCAGATTGCTTATTTCTATCTTCTTTCGTGGCTTTCATACCAGCTACCTCGCTATACTGCCGTGTAAATGAGGAAAGTGGGTATCTGCATTTAAAAAGTAAAATCCGAGACATTTGATAAGATTCATTTTTATTTCAACTTATTTACGTAATATATTTGTTGTAAAAATAATTATCGTTTTTCACTAAAATAGAACTAGAACTAGACAATTAATAATGTTTCTAATAATTATTATGCTTAATTATTTATATGGTCAAATCTTTTTGCGACATGCAGATACCCACTTTCTTCATTCGCACGGCAGTAATATATAATAATGGTTTGATACATAATCAGCTCTCAACCTATTTTTATTCCAATTCTATATTTTGTTTTTCGATAAAGTAAGTTTTACATACATAAGTTATTCACATTAATTTTCAAAGTACAAAGCTTTTGGAAATGGATTTTCATGCTGCTTTGGGAGGAGCTTTCTGGTAGCCACCCTCGTGGAAACTTCAAACTGTGAAAAACTGTGAAAAATGTGACAAATGTGTGAAAAAGTGTGTAAAATTATGAAATTTCGTGAAAAACTGTGAAATTAGGTTTACATTTGGAACAGGATTTTAAAAAAATATTATAGAATAATTCATAAATTTTGTCACAGTTTCTACATAGTTCTTCACAGTTTTGCACAGTTTGTCACTTTTTATCACAATATCTCACAGTTGGAATTTCCTTTATATAAGAAAATGCAACGAAAAAAAAGTGAGAAAAAGTGAGAAAATGTGAAAAACTGTGAAAAACCGTGAACAAATGTGAAAAATTGTACAATTTTGATTAGATAAAATACGTGTTTTTATATATAAGTGAGATAAACTGTGAAAAACTATGAAAAACTGAAAAAATGTGCATATTTGTTTATAACAGATGTTCCAAAAGTATGTGTATTTTCACACTCTTACACATTTTCTCGCATTTTTTTCACAGGTCTTCACAGTTTGTCACAGTTTGTCACAGTTGTCATTTCTATTAGGGCATATATGCTACTATTATTCAAAAAGAATTCGCAAAGAGTTCTTAAATAGTTCATGAATGATCGATGTCTCTGATATTAGGATTGTTTATTAACTTTTTCAAAATTAACTCTTTAAAAATTATTTTTCAATTAATTTACATTTATAAATTAGTAAGTATACTTCGTATCAAGGACGGAAAGTAAGCGATAACCGCGAGTGCGCAGTGCAGGTACCTATATACATATATATGGGAGAGTCTACAGTATGATAAATTATGCATTCCTAGCTTTCACAAACAGATAGCTCCACTTTACTACGGCGATTTGACGCATTTTGGTGTTCTATTAAACATACTCCGCGACCGGTATATAAAGTTCATTACTTGAAAACTTCTATTATAACAATAAATTTCTTTAATTTTACGTGTGATAATAATTATTTTATGAGGCTAACCACTTTTTTCCCAAGTAAGTTTATGTCTCTCTAACAATTTTTATTTCAAGTTTAGTCCTTCATAAGTCCATTAAGACGTCGCTGGACTTCAAATTGTTATTATCCGCACAGTGTAACTTAAAACACTATAATGTCCTTGGCGTGCAGTACGACAAACATGGTTGTCGTACAGTATGACATACGTAAATTGAATTGTATAATATTACAAAAATTTACTTTTAACTTTTTGCAGAAGAAAAATGTCTACTATGACTAGTCGTGTGTGTTGAATATAATCTCCAAACATTTATTAAGTTTTATTTGTTATTTTTCATTATTTATAAATAATATACTATATTTTAGTATGCAGTATTGTAGTTTATAAAGCAAGTTATAAATGTTTATAAAGCTATATTTATAATAAACATATTATAATACTACTTATAGAAATATTGTGAGTACCCTTATACATCATTTAGACCTCAAAATTAAATATAAATGATAATTTGTTATACTGGACGACACTTTTTAAAAGTCGCAGAATCGTAACTTTTACATTTATATTGATAATTAATATTTATGCTCGAATTTAACCCCAACCAATTTTTTCGTGATAGAGGACTATTCTTTAAAGTTATACCCAAAATAGCTATGGGTTGTCATACTTTATGACTCTCCCATATAAGAAATAGTAGGGGAGACTTGCCTAGAGTATTTTGGTTGTAACTTTTGACCTTGACAGTGAACTTTAATAATAAAAATTGAAACTTGTTTGTTGAATGGACTTTTATAAAAAAACAAAATGGTTCTTTAAAAAAAAATCTGAATTAATTATAAATACAAGTTTAAAATTTGCGTTTTTACGATTTACAAAAAGGTCTGCTAGTACTGTCCGCTAATAGTTTTCGTAGTTTTAATGGTGTAAATGGCCAATAAATAATAGTTAAAAAGTATTTCAGGTAAGAAAATAGTATTTTTATTAAGAATATGTACTTTAGCATTTGCTAGAAACAAAAGAATCACTATTCTTACTGTCTTTGAGATATTTCATTTATCAGTCGTTATTTTGTGGCTTTTTTTACATTCTTCCCCGTTTGTTTCACCTTGTATTCAATTTTAGACATTTTGTTGCAAAGGAATTTTGAACAAAGGAAAGCTCAAGAATATCTTACAATATAATTTAAGTTCTAATAGGTTAAAAAAACTTTAATTACGAAAAATATATAGAATAATATATGGGTGGTACTAGGCATAAGTTGTGCGGGCGTTACTAGACAAGAAATTAATTTTACCAATTTATTAGATAGCACTGTGCGACGATAAGGAATTATCGGAGAATAGAGGATTTTTTTAGCAGATAAAGGTTTAAATATCAAGCATAAATTGCTACAAAGACACAAACTTATTTAATGCACAACTTGCTGGTCTTCGACTCGTATTGCAAACCCTACAGGCGGGCGAAAAAAAAGCATACGAGGTCTGTCCCAAAAGTATCCGACCTACCTCGATTTCTCGGCGCTTGATTTACTCTTCGTCATCCGGGGAGTGGCATCCTTCAAAGTAGTCCCCATTTGATTGAACAAGACGCTCATATCGATGTTTCCACTTATTAAAGCACTCTTGAAAGTCAGACTTCGGAATCGCATTTAGTGCATTCGTCGCATTAGTTTCAACAGTCTGTTTATTGTCGAATCGATGTCCTTTAAGCGGCATTTTCACTCGAGGAAACAGCCAAAAGTCGCAGGGAGCTATATCAGGTCTGTATGGAGGCTGGCGGAGCTGCGCAACACTGTGTTTCAATAAATACTGCTGCACAAGGTTTGATGCGTGCGCTGGAGCATTGTTGTGATGAAGAAGCCATCAGTCACCGGTTTCCCAAAGTTGCGCTCGTTTTCTCCTGATTGCATTACGT